>PVIC010001336.1:11650-93791 GCA_004025085.1 Thryonomys swinderianus | reverse complement strand
AGGGAAACTGTTGGGGTAGAAATGAGCATCGAGAATATATTACCTTCATGTCATCAGGTGTCCTTTAGATTCCATACGATTCATCCCAGAGTCCCCTGTGGATCCCGAGTCCCTTGTATAAAATAGTATAAATAACATAACTGCGTACACATCCTCTTACATGAGTAAATTACCTCTGGATTACTTACACTCTCAAATATAGCATAAATACTATTAGCTCACTTTATATTGTATTTTTAAAGAAAGGATGAAAAAAACTATACATATTCAGTACAGTTCCAAGTGTTTTCATTTTTTAAATAGTTTTGTCTGCTGCTGCTTGAATCCATGCATGCAGAACGTGCAGATGTGGAGGACTTTTGGGTAGCGGGCAGTGTTGTGAGATGCGTCACGGAAGTTTTCTCTGAGGACTGACTGTGTATCACTTGCACATGCATTAAATGCTACCTGGCTACTGTGAAACAGGAACTCTGTGGTGAAGGGTAGTTTGGGACTGTAATTTCTATCACCATACCCATGCCTGATAACCATCTTGTAGATTATTACTATCAGCCTCTCATAAAGTTTAGGGTCCTCATCCTAATTTTTGCTCTTTCTTCATACTGCTTTTATTTTAGGCTATCCTATGCCTCCAGGATCAAGGTAGTTATAGAAAAATTAAAGTACATGAAGATCTAGGTGTCTATAACAGGCTTTATTAGGGAGGGAGTAATCAGCAGGGATACTCCCAAAATGAACAGTGGCCTGGAACAAAGGATGTAGGCATCCTATATAGCCTAGGAGGCAGGGATAGGATATCAGGAAGTGGAAAGGTACTGTACTATCTTCACATTGGTGGGTCTCTCTAGGATGGAGTGATGATATCAGGGTGGAAGGGAATGTGGAGCATTATGGGAAGAAGCAGTATCTTTGGCTGAAGAGGCCATGTTGGCTTTGTTCCCTGTTGGCAGGAATGCAAAACACTGTGAGAAGGAGCAAGGCATTTTACCACAAGGCATTGTGGGAAAGAGTGAGGCATTTCAGCACAAAGCACTATGGGAAGGTGTGAAGCATTACTGATAGAGAAATGTCATACTGGCTCTGTTCTGGACCAGTCAGACCTATCAGGTAGTGTATAAATAGCACTGAAATAAGGCAGTGGTATTAAGGGAAACCTCAGAGATGTCTGTTTGAAACAAATGGGAATAAATTGCCCTCTATGTCTTATTGGTCATGTAATAAAAAAGTTATGGAAGCCCTTTGCGAAGTCCAATGACGTTTTTTATGGTGTCTGAGGCACAGGAAGAAAATACTGCCCATACAAAAGCTTTGTTACCGCCCTGCCTCCTTCAGGCCAAGCCAGAACCTTCCTTTTAGAACATACAGTCTCATTGTCAGTCCCATGAGCCCAAAAGCAGACATCAGGCTGGACCACTGTCTAGGTCTGGAGCAGAGTCTGACCCTGCAATAAGCTTGCATAGTGACCAATCAGAAGAAGTGTGAAGAGCATTGTGTATGAAGATTGATCTAAATCAGTGGTGGTGATACTATGGCATGCATGCTGCAGTGGGCACTTTCTACCACTGGAAGCTCCAAATGGTTTGCCATCATTGGTCTAAGTGGACCAGTTATAGTACAAAAAAACTAGAAATACTAGTTTTAAAATACTTCCTAATATTTGTTGATTTCTGTTACAACTTCCAGAATCTACCTTTTGAGGTAAAGTTATTATTTCATTATTTTTTATTATAATAATCTATTTCTACAACGCTATGTTCTGTGTATCATTTTCTGTTATTTTTGTGCCTTGAATTCCAAATGTTACTATGGTGTTTTTATTACCCTTTCATTTTCTACAGTAAGTTTTTAAAACCATAACCCATGTCTGGACCTTATTCACTTGATTTTCTAGAAATTTATTTCTCAGCCTCAAGGTTCGATTTTATCTATTTCTTCAAAGTTAAGATTCTCATTGGAACTTGATTTTTCTTTTTCATCAAACTTACTTTTAACAGCCTTTCCAACCTGAGTTTCTCTTAAGTGCTTCTTCTGTCAAAACAAGAAAAAAGTAGAAGTACTATGTGCAATTCTCATTCTTATGTTCTCTACATATAATTTAAAGCAACTGTAGTGCTGCAGTTGTATAATTCTAGGCTCACCAAGTATACATTTACTCCTTGATTGGCTGACTGACACATTCAACTGTTCTTCAGACATCTAATGGCCTCGGTTTTCAAGGGTAATGTTAAGAGCTATATCTACAGTGATAATCAAAGAGGGTTCCTAACTCAAAGGAGCTCAGAGGCGGACGTGCAGGTAATCCAGTGCCATAAAACAGAACCCCCGCTGTCACCTGAGCATCCCGGGTGTTTAGGGAGACACAGAGAGGAGAGTGTACCTCTCCCTGTGGTGCAAATGACGGAAAAGCTTCAGAGATGAGGCTCAACTGAGTCTTCCAAGACAGTGGATACCTGGAAAGCCAGAGAAAGGGACAAAAGGAGCAAATGAGAGAGAAGGAAAAGCCCAAAGAAAACAACTATCATCTTGAGCCAGTGTGACAGGTTCTGACACTTCCCAGGGGTTCTGTGCTCAGCTGCATAAGGCGAAGGAAAAACATAGTAGAAGATACGTAAACACAGTGGTAAAGGGTCACGGTATCACGCTTGGACACAAATTCTAAGGCAGTGGATAAGAGGTAAAGTATATGATCCTGTTTGCCAGGAAAAAAATTTTTTTAATAAAGTAGGTGTGGCATATGCAAAATTACTAGTAGGAAAAGTTATCTTTCAGGGCTACAAAGTGCGGCAACAGGTTTATCTCAGTGATGATAATGTGTATTTCTTTATGAAATGAAAGCTCTCTTCCGCCCTCCCCTTCTCCCCTATTCTTTCTCATTCCCACCTAACTGATGACACCAGCCCTGAAGCCACGTTTCTTTCCCTGTCTCACACACACTTCACATCATCTGAGCATGCTCTGTGGGCGCGGGCCTTGCTTTAGTTTCTTTAACTGACTGTATGTTATTTCTGTAGTTCAGACTTCGTCTTGGTAATAAGCCTTCGAGTTAGGTAAAGTTTTCTCAAAAAAGTTGCGATTTGAATCATGTTGATTCCTGGTAAGGTTCTAGTTAAAAGACTGGTTCAATCCAATTTTATCAGCAGTTTTGGTATCTTCTTTCAAACTATCATAAGTAAAACCAAGACACGTTTTCAAAAACGCATGCTTTTAAAGTTCTTGAGAGCTGTTAGTGAGAATTTAGGTACCTACAAAACTAGAGACTGTGCGTGTGAGTGACCCAGGACAAAGCAGGTCAGCGATTTTATTTAAACATGGGAATCCACAGAGGGTAAGCAAGCTCCAGAAACGGAGGCTAATGATTTATTTTGTCTTGAATTGTTAATCATCTGCTATGATTTGCCAATCTGCCCCTCCTTGAACTTCACTAGAAATGCTATTTACCACTGGAGAAATGTTATAAAAGCAATAAAGAACATATTTCTTTAGGTTACCAGCAAAAATTTAGAAACTGTCAGGTTTTTAACATTTCAAACCATTTGTATTCTGAGCTTTTTCCCTCCACTACATGAAATCAGATAATTATCCTAGTTGGGGACATTTAACTACAGAGTTTATCATTTTTCTAGGAATTTGCCTTTGGGCAAGAAATTTTCCCTTCAGAATTCAGCCTAGATCTTGTAGAGCATTTGCACTGGTCTTCCATCATCAGAAGTCTCCAAGTGAAATACTGGGCAGTCAGGGGATAGGTCTAATATCAAGCCTTGATACTCATTCTCTTACTCAACTGCACTTGTGTAGAAACTGTTTGGCTCCCAGATGTTCTAATACCACACAGTTCTGCCATGTAGAAAACTGTTGTAAACTGAAGAAAGTGATTTTAATAAGGTATGAATTTCATAGTTTAAGCAGTAGTCCCTACAAATCTCAACATTGAAATTTGTTAGTAGTAATCTTTTAATTAAAATCCACCTAATTCAATCCAAGAATGATATACATTGAGCATGATAGGTTTTTATTAATAAGTTAAAATGTTTTCACTGTGCAGTGAATGTCAGTTGTGCTCAAACAGCCCTATTTTTTTTGAGACAGGGTCTCGCTTTGTAGTTTAGGCTGGCCCTGAGCTCACTATGTAGTCCAGGCAAGCTTCAAACTCAGCAATCCTCCTGTCTCTGCCTCCCAAGTGCTGGGATAACAGGCGTGAGCCACCACGCCCAGCTCTGTGGTATGTGGTATTGATGGCTGGTGGGCATGAGTCTCCACGCCCAGCATTGTATGTGGTTTCCGGGGATTGAACTCAGGACCTTGTGCTTGCGAGGCAGACGCCGGAACCACTGAGCTAACCCTCTGGCCAAACAGCCCTATTTTTAAAATTTCTTCCATTGAGGAAAGCGTTCATTGTTTCTCTGTCCAAAAATTGATTAGTACTTTTTTCTTGGTATAATAAATTCATGCACATGTACTTTTGACTTCTTTGTCTTCTAGCATCTGGCTCTTTGTCTTCTGTGACTGGCTTTATCTCATAAAAGACATTGATGATATGGGACTTATCTGCTTAATGTAATCAGTATGTATAGCTAAAGTAGAAAATTCATCCAGAACTCAATCTATTCTCCAGAGTTTTAGCCTTTCAGTTTGACTGAGAAAATCAGATAAGTAAGTTTAAGTAAATTTGAGAGATTAAATCACCACTTTCCACAAGGCTGTAGAGGGCTGGAAAGCTACAGTGTGTGGCTCACTCTGGAAAGGCATCCGAGGGGGCAGGAGGAACTTCTCTAAAGTCACCTAGCTGTTCTGCTACTATATAAACAGAGTATATAACAAACCCAGTAATAGCAATAGTAGCTTGCACTGCCCAAAAGTATTTTTATAAATTATTACTTCTCAGACTTCTACCTCCTTTTCTAGAGAATTAACTTCATTACATATTTCTGTCTTAAAGTATGTCCCCCAATCCCAGTTTAGGGCAAGTTAATTTTTGCTGTTTTTATTAATTTTATTGACATATTCCAGTTCCATGTATTAATGAGGTATGGTGCACTAACTTATTACATGTGCACCATGTACAGTGGTCAGCGTAATCAACATTTCTTTCCCCTTAAACTTTTACATTTATTTGTGCTGGAAACCTTCGCTCTCCTCTTTCAGTTCTCTATAAAATATATAATAAATCGTTGTGAGATTCACCCTATTGAATGTAGGATGTGAGAACCTGATTCTCCTATGTAACTGTATTCTGGTATCTGTATTCCTAAACTCGAATGATCTTTCTTGTGAGCCATTAACTACATTTTTAGTTCTTTTTGATCCATTAAACTACTGTTCTGTTGCCCATTTGACCACTAATGCATTTTTCTAAGAGGGAACATTTTCCTTCTGCAGTGAAATTTCTTTAGTGTCACCTCTGGGTTAGAGAATCATTCCCTTGATCCCTAACTTACTGTTAACCTAGTATTGTAGGCACATCTAGTCAAATTTGCTGTGTCATCTGGGTATGTGATTTATGTGACATTCTTTGTAGTTTTTGGGTTGTTTGGGAGCTAGTCAGTGGCCTGTCTCTCTCGTTGGTCTTTCTGAGGCTCTTCTCAAGAAAATATCTCCCTAGTGCAGATTCATCTCAGTATTTAGTAGTACGGTGAATTCATTGAAAACATAGTATGTAAAACTTCTCTTTCCTCTTCAAGGCTAGGAGTTTTCTATCATCTATTTGTCCCATATCAAAGTACATGGGAGTTACAGAGGTCATCTGTAATCAACTGTTTGATTGTATTAGATAATTTTAATTAAAATATCAGATATGGGGGAAAGGAAACAGGATTTCCATGCAGATGTTTTCTAGTTTAATTTAGAACAACCTGGGTCCTTGGGGTGTTCCTCTAGATTTCAGCATGCATAAAATATATAAGCTATTTTTCAGACTGGTATTCCTATTCAGAAGGGCCCAGATGTTCTTGTCCAGTTATTAAAATAATTAAGGATTATACGGTCTTAGGTGAAGTTAATAATCATTCAAAGTTAAAACACAAAAGTTTAAATACAAAAAATGAAAAGATCTGTACACTCACCTACCTATTCTATTAAGAATGCACAATCCAGTGTGGGTCACTTCAGAACCCATATCTGTGTCCACTTGGACATGATACTAAAATAAAATAGTCATGATACTAAGAATAAAATAACAGTACTTTTTAGGGTGTTTTCATATATTCTATCTCAATTGATATTCATTGAACCTTGGAGATAGGTACCACTTTCACCTTCTGGAGGTGAAGAGGAAATAGAAGTTCTAAAAATGTAAAAGATCTTCCTAAGTCATGGCACCAGCGTCCTGTACAGCCCAAAGTTAGACCGATGCTGTCAGGCTGTGCAGCTCTTGCTGTTGTTTACAGTTCATATTCACAAACTTGACAGCCTGGCACTAGACCCCTAGGGGGCCCTGATACCAGTGGAGCACTAAAAAGCAAGCTTTCTGAAGGCAGGAAGACCTACTCTAAGAAACAGTATTGTCAGGGTCTACTGTCAAGTACTATACAAATAACACCATTTTGTATGTCAGCCACGA
Organism: Thryonomys swinderianus; assembly: GCA_004025085.1. Lineage (NCBI taxonomy): Eukaryota > Metazoa > Chordata > Mammalia > Rodentia > Thryonomyidae > Thryonomys > Thryonomys swinderianus. The sequence goes on along the minus strand of PVIC010001336.1, from coordinate 87,235 downwards.
AGATACAAATCTGAAAGGTGAAGAGGCTTAATGTTGCATTTTTTGTTATTTTATAGAATTCATAAACAAGGAATTTTCAAAGCCACAGACCCTTTCTTTACTATGTTGTCCAATGTTTGCTTAGTACTGTTTAAGATGAACCTAGTTTGTGGATGGTACTCCAGGATTATTTGTCAAATAAATGAAAAGATGCAAGGGGATCACAGTGTTCTTGGCCTCTGCACCAAAGACGTGGATCTTAGTCTGTAAAGAGTATTTTCATGATAAGTAGTTACTGAAGGTTGCAAAAGAGAAGTACAGTTGCAGAAAGGCCTCCTTCCATCTGGGTAATCATTTTCCCCATAAACCACAGGAAGCCTCTATTGGATCCTAAACTTGACTGCTCTAGCTGGCAGTGTCCCTGGGCAGCCACACAAAAAATATTCCTTTTGGTTTTTCTAGGTAATCTGTTCATGTAAAAGTTGTTTGTTATGTATAGTCATTTCATCCATAAATACTGCATTTACATAGAATATCACACAAGGAAACTTATATTTTGTACTCTACAAAATTGAGCTGAACTTTAGTGGAATGGCTTATGGGCATCTTTTCATTCTATTGTATGTGTTCTCTTCCAACAATATTCCAAACAATATTCCCTGGGTTTCCATGACCTAATTTCTCCTCTAATATAGCCTTGCCCCCTTAAGCATATTATAATTTTTAGCATTTTCCAGTAAAGTAAATTTGTGCTTACCTCTCATATTTTTCAGCTTCCTTTAAAATAACTGAGAGGCTTAGAATGTTTTGCATAAGACTTCTTTGGTGTCCCAGGCCTTCTGTAGAAGAAAAGAGAAAGAATCCTTTGATGTAAATCTTTTTTGATGTAATCCTTCTCTAATATTAATCTTCTTCACTCTGTGTCAATCTTTAATTACTATTAGTCCCTTAATCTGGCCACATGTGGGATTTGGGGAGGGGGTACTTTGCTTCCAAAGTTAATGTGATTTGGGTTCCATGAACTGAAGTTTGCTTTTTGCAGTGAAGTACACAGGGTCATAATTTTGCCATGTCTAAGCGGTGCACTTTCGATCCTGGTCATCAAGATAGCACTAAAAGTACACGCACCATATGATACATCTGATGATCATCAGTGGGACACTTTGATATTTATGTTACACTATTACCTATTTAATAATAATACCATTATTAGTTTTATTTCCATAGTGCTTTATCATTTATAAAAGAGCTTCCTCTACTTCAGCCAACTCTAATTTTTTTCACTTAAATCTAACAAAAGCCCTGTGGAGCTGACAAGAGTCCTCTCTGTGAATGAGAAAACTTGAGCCAAGACTTCCTTGTGACAAAACCAGCTTCTAGCCCAGGCCTTTTGCATGGTCCCTGTGAGTTCACAAGCAAACCTTCCCATCGAGGTGAGCTGCACTGAGTGATTTCTAGCTCAGGCTGTATCAGCCCCCTGAATACTGTCTCGGCTGTCCAGCTCAGGAGCCTGTCCAGTGAGCAAATAGACCGTCAATGTCACCTTTTATTCAGAACACGTTGTAGACAAATAATGCCTGGTACTTATTTAAAATATTGCCTCATGTTATAATGCATTAACAACCATGTGAAGGCATTAGAGTGGACAGGTAGACATTAAGGAGCTCCCCTAGATATGTAATAGTCAGTAAAAACCAGAATAAGAAACCCATTGTACTCATCTTCTGCTTTTTTTTGTTTTTTGAACTGAGTCCACTGGTATATTTTATGTAAACATTATGACCACATTCAAGTGGTTTACTATTCTAATACAGATCATGGTTGGGTAAACAACTACTAACTTAACTACTTAGCTGCTACTATTCACTGAGGTTTAGAACTGTCAGAAGCTCTTGACCTATATGCAGCAACAAATTCTCTTTGATCTGTTATGAACCATCCACAACTATGAGACATTCTTATTGATGCTGGCAGACTGGCTAATTCCTCAATATGTTTTGCTTTTTGTTTTAGTTTCTTCAGGAGTATGGAAGTCAAACAGGTAATCCAGGCAGCTAAATACAAAACTTGAACCTAAGGAGGGACCAATGTGTGAATCTAAAGAAAGAACGAGTTTTCATCCTGAAGCATAAAATATCAAAATAACCAGTACTGAATTGGTTCGAATTATAGAACTTTTTCTCAGAACTGGCCTTCACCCTGGGCTACTTCCTTGGATATTTACAAATTTTTTAAATTACTTTTTTGAGACAGAGTCTTGTCATGCAACTAAGTTGCCCAAGCTAAGCTCGAACCTGCAATCCTCCTGCCTCTGCCTTCCGGATTGCTGGGTTTACAGTTATGTGCGACTATGCACAGCTCAAAATAATTCTTGTTTTTTAAATTGAATCCTTTATTGGTACATTTTATATATAGCTCACAAACACACTCAACACTGGGGAATTTGTACCAGTAAATGACACGAGTTAATTTTCATTTTTACTCATGTCCCTACCCACCCCACAACCCCCCACCCCTATATACATGTGCTTTCTTTTTCTTTTCAAATCACATTTATTCTTTTCCCTCATTACTTTAAAGAATATGAAATCCCACTGCTCCAGCAGCATTCAACTAAAGCTGTTCCCCTAGGAAAAAATCAAATGCTAGAAATCGTCTTTGTATATAATCTCAACATTCAAGATCCAACCCCACTAATGTAAAGGCCGAGAAGCACTAATCTCAGGCATTTGCCCTGTTTCTCTTGGCACCTGGTTCACGTTCTGACTATAATAGCAGTTTCTTTCTTTGTGTATTAGTAAAGTCTTGTCGCCTGTCCCACTATGGAGTGGCACACAGTACCCTTGCAGCTAAAAATAAATGAACTCTATAATATTATGATTAATTTCTCTAAATAGTTTTTCTAAACTTTAAGGAGCAAGAATATAAACAGTGTGAATAACTCATTCTGAGAATAAAAGTCACAGGTCGTGCTTCCCTCTCTGTAAACCTCCACACGGAAATAAGGATGACAGTTATTCATCTATTATGGACTTGCAAGGAGGACAGGAGTAACATAATGGCTGATAAGTTTTGAAATTATACTTTTTAATATGATCAAATGAAAGTTTAAAACATGTAAGTGCATGAAACGGAGAGTGAGCGAGGATGAAGGTCAGAGCTGGCTTTGTGAGCCCTGTGACCCTGGGTAGGCTGTAGGACTCGGGGCTCAGGAACTTAGGAGCCTGAGTTCTCTAAGCTGAGACAGAGGAACAAGAATACCGATAGAGGGCCGGAGGGTTAGCTCAGTGGTTCCGGTGCCTGCCTCGCAAGCTCAAGGACCTGAGTTCGATTCCCGGTAACCACGTACAATGCTGGGCGTGGAGACACACCCACCAACAATCAACACCGCATACCACAGTGCCAGACGTGGTGGCTCACGCCTGTCATCCCAGCACTCGGGAGGTGGAGACAGGAGGATTGCTGAGTTTGCGGCGGCTTGCCTGGGCACCATAGTGAGCTCAGGGCCAGCCTGAACTACAAAGTGAGACCCTGTCTCCAAAAAAGCAAAAAAAAAAAAAAAAAAAGAATACCGATAGGGCTGTCGCTTGGATGTGGGGAGATGGTGCCTGACTCAGTGGCCCATGGTGGATACACAAGCTCATAGAAATCCAGGGGGAGTGGGAAAGATAACTCATGGTCCAACTTCATATTCAACTTTATTATTATGGCTATTTTAATTGTTCTTACATAGTTTTATTACATAGCTTGAAAAGTCAAATAATAACCACAAGACATTTAACACAGAGAAGTCCCCTCCTCACGCCAGCTTCCTGCTTCCTATCCACTTTCGACTCTTCAGCCTGCTTTTCTGGCATTAAACTCTGTATTCTTTAAAAGTGACCTTTAATTCTAGTTTTTAAATATTTCATAGTAAATATTTTACCATGATTTTTTTTTTTTTTTTTTGAGACAGGGTCTCGCTTTGTAGTTCAGGCTGGCCCTGAGCTCACTGTGTGGCCCAGGCAAGCCTGGAACTCAGCAATCCTCCTGCCTCTGCCTCCCAAGTGCTGGGATTACGGGTGTGAGCCACCACGCCCGGCACTGTGGTATGTGGTATTGATGGCTGGTGGGCGTGAGTCTCCATGCCCAACACTGTATGTGGTTACCGGGGCTTGAACTCAGGACCTTGCGCTTGCGAGGCAGGTGCAGGAACCACTGAGCTACATCTCCAGCCCACCGTGGTTTTTAACTGTTTTACTTTCCTTCCGCAACACAGACTGTATCACCCCCATTAGTCCTGGTATCCGTTCAGCAAATTATTTTTCCAACTCCCTTCAGTGTTTTCAGTTTCTAACCAGACAAATTTTCCTCACTATCAAGTTCAACAAAAATATTCAGTTCCTTTCCTTGAAGGATATTTTTAGTTATTTGTGTGTATTCATTCTCACATGCATAGCTCTCTTTGCATCTCTACCCACGACTTGCCACACGCTCCCCATCTCTGTGAACTGTGTTTGGACGCTGTCTTTGCTTCAGTCCTCCGCTCCAGTCTGTGATGGCTGCTTCCGGGGCCGCTGCGGAGCTGCCTCTCTAGCACTTTGTCTTTCCATGCTCCCATCAGGACCCTCTGCCTCTGTTCCGTGGTTGGCTCCCTCCTCGTTGGGTACTTTTTTTTCTCATGTTGAGGGAAGAGATTTTTCCAGCAGCTTCCCAAGAAAGGGGGCAGGTGGATGAATTTGAGGTCCTGTTTTACCTCTACTTTTACACATGACTTAAGATTCTTTACCATTATAATTTTGAAATATTTCCATTGCTTTCTAGATTTCACTCACTCTTGATCTTATTCATGAAACCTTCCTGATTCCCTTATCTGGGAACCTATCAAATCTTTGTCCCAGCCCTTGGAAATTCTAGATCTGTCTTCATCCAATGTCTGAAGTGCTTGGTGGCCACTTAAATTGGAATATTTATGTCTCCAATTCTAGAAATCATGTTGACATTTTTACAATACTGGGATCAAACCTGGGGCTTCAAAACATCCTAGGAAAATGATCTGTCACCAAGCTACACTTTAACTTACATTTCAGCTTTTGAAATCGTTTTTATGCAAATCATCACTATTCTTTAAGGTTTTTATACTTTCTCATTCTTCTGTTTCCAGTGCATCTATCTTACAGTCCTTTAATTTCTCTCTTTTTTTTCCCTGTCCTGTATCTTAATTTTCTACTATTCACTCCTGTTTTTAATGCCTGGTGTCACCACAGTGTCTTCCTGCTTTGCCTGGGACTTCAGGTCTTATTGGCTATTGACCATTTTCTTGAGGTTGTTCTCTATGACTGTTTCTCTTGATTTGAATGGCTTTCTCTTATATGAACCAGACTTTTCTCATTCAAAGTGACCCTGGCCTGTTATTATACTAAAGAGTGAGTCACTAAAATGCAAGTAGGAAATTGTCCTCATATGGAATTATTAGCTGGCGGTCATTTCAAGGACACTCAGATTTTATTATGAAAACCCAAAAAGTCAGTATCACATGATTTATTTGATCATTTCATTATTCTCAAAGTAGACCTTTGCTGTGTCTACATGAAGGTGTGTACAGGGTTTGTGGTGGTGGGCAGGAAGTTGTGGGAGGGTAGTCAGTCTTAGAAAATATGTACTATCTGATAATACTTTCATTTTAGTTTCATAGAAAATTTTACATGTGATACTTAATACACACATAACCCCCACACACACTGTACAATCAACATCCAAAACAAAAAGAGCAGGAGCTGGGGATTTAGCTCAATGGATCCAGCATGTGCCTCACAACTGCAAGGTCCCAAATTCGAGCCCTGGCACCACATACCACAATGCTGGGTGTGGTAGTTCACACCTGTAATCCCAGCACTCAGGAGGCAGAGGCAGGAGGATTGCTGAGTTCAAGGCTGGCCTAGCCTATATAGAGATCTCAGGGCCCATCTGAACTACAAAGGAAGGCTCTATCTCTAAAAAAAAAAAAACAAACAAACAAACTCAAAAAATCCACAAAAAACAAAAGCAAAAAATACTCCAAACTCCCAGTAGCAACCAGGAAAGTAAAGTGAATGTATTACCATTAAAACTTAAATTTTCAGACAGCTACTATGTGCAGGGGGCTTATGGTGGTGCACAGGACAGCCTGAAGCTACGTCTGCTTTAGTCACAAAAAGGTTCGTCATGGTCATGACTTGGGGAAGGCCAGTCTGGTTAACACGCCTTAGTTCTGTGGAGCATGCTACAGTCGGTGCCAAATGCAATTAAAGAATGGTTCAAATGGCAGTCTGCACAGCTTTGAAGATATCCGTGGGAAATGGACTACTTGGCTGTTCATTACTGTTCTAATAGATTAGAAGTGACATTGGTTTAAAAAAAAAAAGCCTCATCCTTCTGGTCCAGTTGATCAATTAGGGCATTCACACTTGGCAAACTGCAGTTGCACAGTTGTTGTTGTTATTTTTCATCCTATGACAGTTACGAAAGAGATACTCAGTATTTTATTGACTCTTATAACATTCCTACTTCTGCCCAAATTAAAGTTTTCATATGTAGGAGACTGTATCAACACGGTTGGAAAGGAACAAACCATTCTTCAGTGGAAAAGACATGGGTTGTGTGAAAAACACTTGTCAAAACCCATGGATGCGCAGATACTCAGAAGACACTAGATATAAATGGGCTTTCTCATTCCCATTACATAATATAGACCAACAAATCCTGAGTGTTGGAATAAGAAATTTACAGTTGTCAGTCAGAGGTCTCTTCATGTCATTCCAGGTTTCCAAGGAAACTCTCCTATGATAATTCCTGAAAAGAAGGCATTATATTGTTTTCAGTATCATAGCATAAAATTTCACCCATTCAATCTGCACCACAGATAATTTTCAAGTAGCTCTAATAATCAAAAAGTAAGCATATGTATTTTATATTATTGATCATCAAGTTTTGTAAGCACTTTAGATGAGTGATTATAAAGTTAGGAATCATTTTTGTCGGTGAACAGTTAGCACTTTGAAGTAATTTCCAGGCTTTAAATAAACCTGAGTTTTTCTTTGATAAGTTCAATATGAGGGTTGGAGATTGGTGTCCACAGGACACAGTCTGGACTTAATCAGGTGTGAAATGACCTGAAGCAAATCACCTGTTTTCCAATCCTGTTTTCCTTCTTAGCAAAAGCCCAGTGAGAAGACACAGGTGAGATTAATGAAAAAAAAATCTGAATGACAAGATTGAGTCCTTTACATTGGTAACTCTAGGTAAAATTCCACTTGGTAGAGGCTTCACTGCAGTACAGCCCTCCACCTCAATGTTTGGCTTGGTTTGGTTTCATATCCTCCCGCAATGGCTTACAGATGTTAACACCACCTTACAAATAAAACAAGGCAATCAGTGGATTTCCATCATCACCAGCATTTCTTCCTCAAAAATCCTCACTACGTATTCCCATCCCTGGGTCACCGAGGTGGTAGAAAGAATGCTTTAGACCCGGGGCTGAGATTGAGAGGCTAAGATCACTGCGTGCATTTGTTACTCGGCACCAAGTAAGGGCACAAGGTGAGAAGGAGGAAGTAGAGAAAAGTTAATTGCTTCCCATCACTGTAACTGCTAAGGCAATAATGGCATAATTCTTACTAAAATTCCTTGGAAGTTCTCTTTGTAACAAATTCCATCAAAGATGCTAATACAGTACTTAGTGCTTCTCAAGGACAATGAAGTAAATTTATACTTATTAAAAGAAATGGAAAATACTAAAGTTAGCATGGCCCATGGATTTGTTTTCTTGCTAGTTTTGTGGAATGGATGTGGTTTGCTTATGTGGGGTGCTTACAGTTTACTCATTTATGGCTACTAATCTTTGTCTAAAGGCTTAATAAAAATTCAGATGTTTGCCGGGTGTGGTGGCTCACGCCTGTCATCCCAGCACTCGGGAGGCAGAGGCAGGAGGATTGCTGAGTTCGAGGCTTGCCTGGGCTACATAGTGAGCTGAGGGCCAGCCTGAACTACAAAGCGAGACCCTGTCTCAAAAAAAAAAAAAATTCAGATTTATTTTTCCAAAATGTTGATATTTAATATCCTGGCTATATAGTATAATGCCACAAGTCTATAACATACACATTTAATTTTATTTTCATTATCCTGGTGAATCAATCACAACATTTTTTTAAAAAAGTACTGTGTGTAGTATTTTAGATGCCGGATTTCTATTCTTTTGCACAGATTGTAGTAAGGGCAACTTATGTTTTCCCTGTGCCACATACTAATGACTTGGGCAGAAGTGCTGAACTTTGCCATCAAGGGAAAAAGAGACAGAGAGAAAAAAACCTGTTTGCAAAGCAATTTTCAATGAATAAGCTCTAGGCGGAGGCAGAAGTAAGCATAGTACACAGGAAGGAGAGGAGACAATTACAAAAACCAAGAACACCTTTGGAGAAAATGGATTTTAAGGTGAACTTCGAAGGAATCGGTTTTTGCTAGTAAGCATGCAGGAGGAAGGACAGAGAGGCCTGAGGAAAAAGCAGAGTCACAGGTTTAGAGGTGTGAGTTCCAGGTTCATAGGAGGAACGACAGTAGACAAGCCTGCTTAGAGGTAAGTCATAGACATTTAAATGCCTTGATGCAGTGTCAGGACAAGGGAAGAAGAGATTAACCCTTTTCATCCTTAAAATTTAAGAAGAGTGGTTTCTAAACATTTTGCCTCCAACAGACATTTAGCAATGCTTGGCGACAGTGTGGGTATTCCCAATAGATACCGGTGCTACAGATACGCCATGAGCCCAAACCAGAGTCATTGCCACACATCTACAGGGCTCGTGACAGCTGCATACAGCAAGTTATTTGGTCGTCAACAGTACCAAAGCTGAGAAACCCCCTTTGAAGAAGGTTTTCTTATGGTCCTGTGGGGGCTAAAAGGAGAGGTGGAGAAAAGAAGGTTGTTCTATGGTCCAAGTGTTGGAGTGAGACAGAGGGTACCTAAAGTAATGTTGCCATGTGGCAGTGCCCATGGCCTATTCCAAGTAAACCGCCTCACGTTTGCCAATTTTGAGAAACTGATGAAGAAAAAATGCTAGCAGTGTTGCTCAATGAGTCCTTCCTGTAATTATGTGTGCTCATTATTTAAAGATCAAAAGACAAAACAAAAAATAAAGACTGAGCGTTACCTTCACTTACGGATGCAGAGTCTGTGAGCAGGGAGCCTTAAGGCAGATTCTTCGCAAACCCTTGAGAGCATATTTTGTAGCAGTTCTACCTGAAGTTGTTGATTCCCAAACCTGTTTTCTAATATATCTTCATGCTCATAATTATCTTGAGGGTGGTCATAATTTATTTTTAGTCATTTAAACTAGGATACATGTCTCCCAACTCTGTGGAGCAGAAACATAAATCAAGCATGTTTAGAATATTGCAAGAACAGACAGCATTTATGTATGGGAACTATCTTAGCTACATAAAATGTCATGTCCGTCCTACAATAAGGAGCAACTTTGCCACTGGCTACATGCACACTTTGCTCCATGCTGAGACCAACACCAGCTCTGCCCCCACATGCACAGTCAGCACATTCTCACATGAATGGTTAATTCAGTTATGCATGCTTTTACCAGGTCACTGCATCCCAGGGAGAAATCAGATATTTGCTTTTCAAGATGGAATATCCTACATGTTTCTATCAAGAATAAATAATACACGTTACCAGAGATTTTTGCAAGTAAGAATTAAGGTTAAAAGGAATATTCACTTTCTTCTTTTTGTTAACAATTTCCCCGAAGAGCCTCAGTGCCCAACTTTTGTAACACAAAAAGAATACACTAAATATGTTGTATCAAAGCAAATGGAGAATTTACACTTGGGTGCTGTCCCTGGAAGACATCACTGTAAACCTCTAGTGGCTGGCAAAGAATGGAGACCTTACAGGGGTGAATCTCGTACAAATATATGCTCCTGTGTCTTGAGATGTCTAAAACACACATCTAAATACAGCCTAGAAAACAACTGCTCAAATACTAAAAATGAAAATTCTCTTAGATGAAGCACATTAAGTGAAACTTTGGAACATCCAAGATCCAGAGATGTTCAGAACCAAAAGTACAGCCATTGCCAAGTGCATAATAACTTCCAGGATCCTGCCTTTGGTATGCAAAGAATGTTTTTGCTTCTGTGTATTTGTCCCACCACAGAGCTGAAAATACTTTTAGAAGCTACTGAGGAAAGTGATGAGATTACAAGAGTATACGTCCACTTACAGCTTGAAGAGCTAGTTTAAGTACTGGCTTCACTAGGTGTTAGTGATAAGACGAGTGAATCACTTCTCTTTTTATTTTTGTTTCTATTTTTTTTGTTTTTTGAGACAGGGTCTCGCTTTGTAGTTCAGGCTGGCCCTAAGCTCACTATGTAGCCCGGGCAAGCCTCGAACTCAGCAATCCTCCTGTCTCTGCCTCCCGAGTGCTGGGATTCCAGGCATGAGCCACCACACCCGGCACTGAGGTATGTGGTATTGATGCTGGTGGGCATAAGTCTCCACTCCCAGCATTGTATGTGGTTACTGGGATCGAACTCAGGGCCTTGCGCTTGCGAAGCAGGCACGGAACCACTGAGCTAACCCTCCGGCCCTCACTTCCCTTTTTGAATGTCAGCTTCTTTTGCCATAGGAATAAGTGGACCAAATGAGATTCTCAGCAGAATCTGTGACCTGTGAAAAACTAGCCTTTGCTATCTTTTGGCTCATACAAGATTACTTTTGCCTTCATTGGATGTAGTGATGAGAACCACTCAAGTCAAGTCAGGGGAGGGGAAATCATTGTAAGCCTAGACTTTTGAGTAGATCTGCAGTGGGGAAAGAATGCAGATGTGGAACTTGCTCCCTCCATCTCTTGGTCTCTCCCTGACCTCCAGATTTCTCTCAGAGAGTGTTTTCTGTCTACCTCCCTAGGTGTTGTGGAGCACACTGGTAATGCCTGTGTTCTCCCTACTCCATTTCTGTGAAAGTATAAGTGTTGTGTTTGACTAAAAATGTTCTCTACTTCAAAACTTCTCTGCATTGATTCCTCACACTTTCTGGCTCATTTTCTCTAAGTTTCCAAGTTCAGATTTCTAAAAACTGGAATATAATTGGTTAGTTTCTCTCTAGGCACAACCCATCAATCCAGGGTAGTGGCCAGATTGTGGATTTTTTGCTCTTGAACTGAACATCATCACTGTCCTTTGGTCTGACCAGCCAGGACCATCTGGATGCTGTACATGTGATAGCATAATAAAAATGGCCCCAGGAAGGCAGATATGCATTGACTGAGATCCTTAAGAAATATTGTACTCACTTTTGCATACTTCTTTTTAAAACTTGAATTTAGTACTCATATAGATATAGATATAATTATGAAGTTTGCTACTATCCCATTATTACTTTATAGTAAAATGTCCAAGATGTTGTCTTGGAATGGACCAGTGGTTAACACTCAGCCAAAAATAAATCACTACTTCCTTAAATAAAGGAGCCAGCCATCATTACCCTTTGTTCTTTTAAGGTATCATGAAGTCAGAGTTCCAATGACCCATGCCAAGCATTCTTGCAAAGTCACTTGCTAAAACGCTTTTTTAAAAAAATTTTTATTTATTGATTATTGATGGATTGATTGAGTTGATTAAAGTATTGGAAAAGACTCTATGCCAAATTTTGTACTAGTTAGTAAGGAATCATGAGAAACATGGTGCCTATCTTCAGTGTAGTTATAGTTGAAATAAGGAAATAGAAAATCTCAAGAAACAATAGACTTATGATCATAGAAGGCAGTTTGATCTAAAATGAATGTATGTACTTGTGGCTCTTGTCTTGTGTGACTGTAGCTTCAATTCTCTCAAGTCACATACTTTAGTGACAGATTTTGCTGTCAGTGGAGGGAGATGGCAAATTTCAGACGGGTGTGCAGGAAACTGCACAAAGGTAGGAACAGCCACAGGCCTCATTATGCTGTCGCCTTTTATTAGCCCACCGAGGAGTTGTAATTATTCTCCTAACTCTTCGTTTGCTATTTGAGAACAACAAATTAAACCTCACTAATCTACCTCACCGGATGGTCCTTAACAGAACCTAAGAGGCTTCCATTATCAACAGCTTAATAAATGTACTAATCTGCATTAAATGAAATCCTTTGCAAAATCACATTGAAACAATGCGTAAGTCATAATCAGCCTCGCCTGTACCTACAGCCTGCTGTGGCTGAGCCCCCAGAATACACTGTGTAATCAAATTCCATGTTACTTAAATCTCAGAAAACTCCTAATAAAATTTTTAAGGGGACAGGATTATTTCATATAGTACCTACTTAATTCAGAAAAATAGACATTTAGGTATAAGTCAGGCAAAAATGCAATTTAAAACTGCTTACATTCGGTCATCTGTTACAATAAAAGAAAGCTTAAAACAATGTTTTAGTCATTTGACAAGCCAGTACCTATGCTAGGAAATCCTCATATGAATTTGTAAAGAATCCAGGGTTGTCCTTCGGCTCTTGGTGAGGTAACAACATGAATGATACTCTTTATGTTTGCGAAGAAGAAGCTGAGAATGTGGAGCAATTTGTCCCTGGTCATAGTTAGGAACAGAAGTAGGCTACATTTCATCTGTTTTATTTTGAGTGGTCCAAATAAAAGGGACAGTAGGATACTCACATATATTCTTCATGTACTTATATTGATACCTGATAAAAATGCTCAGATCAACAATAACTGTGTCACAAGGAATCTAACATTTACATCTTAGACATTAATGACCAGAGCAGTGCAGATGAAGATTGGGGATGTATATCTGAAAACATGAGAAGGAAGATACACAAGTTAGGTGAACAAAACACTGTGTGACTTTGTTCTCAAACTTATAAACTAATTAATCATTTAAACCTGTCCATCCAAGTCACGCCAACTTTACATGCACACACACATACACATGCACACACATACATGCACACACATATTTATATGTATGTATATACAGCCAGCTATTATCACTGACACTCATAAAAGGCTCACCATCCCTATTGGAGCTATCCTCAGACTTTTTCCTAAGACCATGAAATACTGACTGGAAAGCCTATACAGTAAAAGTATGGATCTGCTACCTTCAAATCAGCTAATAAGCAGTCATGCCAATGAAAATAAGGGTAGATATTTAATATATTTTCTATATTCTTTTTTTGTTTTCTAGTATGTAATGTGTCTTGTTGAACTCACAAACACAAAACTTGAAGTATGTCATCCAGAGTGTTATCCAAAAGAATCACATGCATGTGGATGGAAATGCACGCAGCACATGTGTTCATGTGATTTAACATAAAAACTTGGTCAATCCAGTGGCAAAACTTTAAGATTGCCAGTAACATTTTGTAGGGAACAGGGAAAGGGGATATTACCAGAACTTCTGCTGTTGAGTACTAGTCTCCTGTGAGCCCAGCAGCACAAGGTGAATTAATTAATAATGTAGAGAAAAATGAGACTTAGAGAAGAAGCTGACTTTGAGCCTGATCAATGCTGTTCTGGGCAGCAAAAACAAAAGACCCAGCACTTAGCACACTTTATTAGGTGCCCTGGGAGTAACAAACCTAACAGGTCACTCAGAGGTCATCAGGTTCAGTACATTAGGAGTCACAAAGGTAACCGGGTCACTCAGAGGTCAGCAGTTTAGTACATCCTAGAACAATGATGAATTTCTGTTGATTGGGAATTTGTCCATCCCCCGGGATGTCTTCAATTGGTACAGTTCTTCCCTGGAACAACACAGCATCACAGGGATATTGAGGTCTTAGCTGTAACCAAGGTGAAAACAGAATTATGTCTCAATATGTCATAGCCAGCTTGCAGGCCAAAAAACCAGGCCTAATCATAATTTTAATTGTGAGATGAATTTTCCCCAAAGTTACATAGACTTGTTCCTGACAGCATTTTGCCTAGTATTTTAAGACTCGTTAGTTCTATTGGTGCAGAACCATAAAACAAGTTAGGAAAATAGAAGATCAACATATTATATAAAGGATGCTCTATTTCCTTTTTAATCATATAAAGTATTCATTGTTCATTATTTTAACAGATAATTATTGAGGTTCTTTAAAGTACCAGACACTCGGGGCTATAGTGGAAAGGTAAATAGACATGGGGCTTCCCCTGAACAGGCACAAAAAACAGCACGAGGATATAAGATAAAAACACACACTATTAATCAAGAGACAGAGTACTTGAAAGGAGAGAAGGAAACAACGCTTTCCATAATAAGAATGTAGAAGAAACAGGGAGAGAAAGACGCATTTAAAGTAAATCTGACAAAGTAAGAGTATGAGAGTAGGTAATTAAACTTGACACCTTTTCTCTGAAATTACAAGAAAAAAGAAAAACCAGTTAGTCCATCAGTACAATGCGCCTGGTCCAGCCCAAATATATCTCCTAGTACTGACTCTTCCCTGTCCAGGGAGATCTGAAAAGTGTCTCTATTTATGTGTGTTATAAGCTGTTCTACATGCCTTCATCCTACTTGTTAGCTGAATGATACTGAATCAGTTTACCCCTCTGCTTCAGTGTCCTCACCTACAAAGTAAGCATAATAAAAGCACTTACCTCACAGGTTTCTGCTGAGGTTCAAGTTAGTTAAGAGGAGGGAGTAATTAGACCGATATATTGCCTATTGCAAGAGTTATAAAACTGTTTATGATTATTGCTAGTATTAAATATTATTATAGTCTTTGTTGCATTTGATTTCCCTCCAGAAAAGTGTTTTTCCAGCTTTAATATGAAGCAATCACCTAGACAGTTTATTATCATGAATGTGCAGATTCAGTAGGGCTGGGATGGGGCCTGGCATTGTGCATTTCTGATAGTTTCCTGGTTGCTACTGATGTGAATGGACCACAGTCTGCCCTCTCACTAGTGCTTTATGGATCATGAACCACTGCTGGCCCATGAACTGTTGGTGTGTCAAATACAAAACTTTAGAATGAACATTTAGAAATTTTCATAGTAATTTACTATTGTCACAGAATCTGTATGCATGCATTATAACTTTCTGACATTTTACAAAACTGTAGATTTACAGTGGATTCAAAGAAAATTTAAAGGATCTTTTGACATAAATCATTTGAGGAGGAGTATTATTTTAGAACACAGAATAAACTAATACAGATACAAAGGTGCTACTAAAGTTCTGTACTGTCTCAGAAATTAAGAGCTTTGTGTGAGGCATTGAGTAGTTATTTTTAGTGCATAAATGAATTAAGTAAAATAAGTGAGTAGAGCTCTGATTGGCTACTTTCAGATTCTCCATGTCATGACTAAATTCAGAGCTCCATGCAGCTCTGATTTTAATGAAGGATGTAGAATTACCAATTCCATAGCTAAGCTTCTTGTTTACATTTTCTGAATGATTTCTGAAAGTCTTTCATATTCAAATTATAAGCACAAAGTAGCGTTTCATTTGCCTGTTTTGTCTTTGCAGTACTAGATTTGCACATTTGTAGAAATGCACATCACGTTCATAGTAATTCATTTTCACATTGTTAATACTGAAACCTAAAGCAAGAACATTTGATCGTTGCTGTTCATCTTCTGTGGACTCAAATAGAATCTTCCTTAACAGGAATATAGGCATCAGTGGCTCATGTGGCACTCAAAAAATAAGTATACAAACAAAAACACTGTTTTAGGGGGTCACCCAGTACTACAATATAAACCTTTCCCAGTGGTGACAGTTGTAATTAATGGTCACAAATACTGTTCTAACGTAGACGGCATCCTTGTTTCATTAGTGTGGTGTGTATATGTGTGTATTTTGTAATTCATCACTAGTTAGAAAAAGCTTTCATTTACCATGAAGAAATGAGTGTTCAAATGAATACTGTAGACAGGACCTAAAATACATCACATTCTCAGGATTTGGGATATAGATCGACAGACAAAGTAGGATACTTGGTTTTCATAATTTTCAGTGATCATAACTTTATAGTTACCTTACTTTCAAAATAGTTTCACACATGTATCAAACAAAGATCTTAGAATAGCCTGTAGGGAACTCTGAGTCCTTTGAAGGGAGGAGGTTTTGAAATTGCTACCTATAAAAATTCGATACATGAAATATCAAGTTGTACATGAGCCACTTCATGTATGTCCTTCACCTAGATCATAAAAACTTTATCTGTAAAAATAGTATTTAACCACTAAATTATGTTATATGTTTCATTAATGTCTCTGGAGCCATTGGGAATCTAGAAGCCACACTGGGGTCACTGGAATTAGTGAGCTCCATCACCTCGGCATACAAACACTTGGAGAAGTGAGCTGGTGTGCGGCTAGGTAAGGCCTCTTGAGACCCGCTAAGAATCTCTGTTCTATTCTGGAGATAACAGGAAATCACTGAATGATTTTGAAGTACAGGGAGTGGAATATCATTAGCTAGATCATCATCATGTACATGTACCAACTTGCTGTGAGCAGTGTAATCATTATGTACTAAGAACATATACCACTTAAAAATTAAAAACTGAAGGGCCGGAGATTTAGCTCAGTGGTTCCGGCACCTGCCTCACAAGCACAAGGTCCTGAGTTTGATCCCAGTAACCACATTCAATGCTGGGCATGGTGACTCATGCCCACCAGTAATAAATACCACATACCACAGTGCTGGGCGTGGTGGCTCACGCCTATAATCCCAGCACTCGGGAGGCAGAGACAGGAGGATTGCTGAGTTTGAGGCTTGCCTGGCTACACAGTGAGCTCAGGGCCAGCCTGAACTACAAAGCGAGGCTATGTCTCAAAAAAAAAAAAAAAATTAAAAACTGAAAAACTACAAATCAGAAAAACTATGCTGACTGATACCATCATGGTGGATACTTGAATGCTATGCATTTAACAAAATCCACAGAACTGTACAACATAGATAGTGAGCCTTATGGTGAACTATGGATTTTAATTAACAGTTTATCAGTACAATGGTAGTGTATCAATTCCTCAGTTAAACAAATCTACGTACACCAATGGAAAATAATAAGGGAAATTGTGTGGAAATAGTGAAACAGTACATAAATCTGTACTTTCTGTCCAGTTTTTCTGTAAACTTAAAAGTGCTCTTAAAAAAATCAGTCTATCAAGAGTAGAAATAAATTTGTTCTCTGCTGTATAAAGAATGGACTGCGGGTCAATTAGGAAGTCATCAAAGTATTCTTTTTGAAATTAGCATAGATTTTTCAGGAGAATCTTGCTAACAGAAATTCGCATGGAATCAAATTTTCAACTACTGGAACTCCCCATTGGAGTAAGATGAGCAGGGCAGGAAAACATGAATCAGTTTGCCATCAAATACAACACAAATTGGAGACTAAGTCTGTATTTTTGTGCAACCTACTATAATTCTTCTTATCTCCTTTTGAGTTGATGTTCATTTCATATGCATCAACTTGAAATTAATATATTAGAGAAAGCTAATAGACACATTAGTACCTTCTTGGACCTAAAATCTTCCTAAGAGATTTTATATTAATAAAGTAAGGTAAGAAGAAAACAGTAACCTGGGCTGGAGATTTAGCTCAGTGGTTCCGGCGCCTGCCTCACAAGCGCAAGGTCCTGAGTTCGATCCCGATGACCACATACAATGCTGGGCGTGGTGACTCATGCCCACCAGCAATCAATACCACATACCACAGTGCCAGGTGTGGTGGCTCACGCCTGTAATCCCAACACTCGGGAGGCAGAGACAGGAGGATTGCTGAGTTTGCGGCAGCTTGCCTGGGCTACATAGTGAGCTCAGGGCCAGCCTGAACTACAAAGCGAGACCCTGTCTCAAAAAAAGAAAACAGTAACCTACAGGCATTGGTAGAGAATGTGTATGGAAAGACCTCAACTGTAGTTTAAAGCAAGCCTTAATACAACCTTGACATTGTCACATTCAAACTGTATCATCAGAGGCTGAATTTAGCAAACGCCTTTATTCTATACCTAACAATCTCGTAACTTGACAGAGAAAGATGACTACGAGACAGAGTAACATTTATGCTGCATTAACTTAATATGTAATAGTTTTTCATCTGCAATAAGTAATAGAAACAGCCTTGTGTTTGTATCACTGGACCTACTCGCTTGTAAGTTGTTTCTCACTATCAAAATGAGGTTGACTTGCTTTCAGTCCCTTTAGTTAAGTAATTTCAATTGTTAGATATAAGCATGAAAAGAAATCCCTACAAAATCATGAGCAGTCTCTGCATATTCCAACCTGAATGACTGAATGGCAACTCTGAAATTTGATTTACTGTTTGGTAAAGAATGAGGGCAAAAGAACATTAAGTCCTAGCCTTGAAAGATGTGTCAATGGCAGAAAAAGAAATACCAAGCTATCAATTAATCATAATAATATCTTAATAACATGTCACATCTTACTGAAACAGAATGGAATCTCGAATGTGTGCTAAATTGCTCAACTGGGGGTATTCTAAGAATGGTTAGAGCCTGGTAAGAATTCTCTTGGGGATTATTTATTAATTCCAATCTCCTTATGTACTTTGTGCTCAATAGGCACAAAACCTTGTGCTCTGCAACATTTTTACTTGCTTTAGTAATGAAAAGAATAATGGTTTTGTGAATTTGTAAAGATTTTTTAAAAGCCTCTACACCTACTCTTCACATATTAGTCAGTGACTCACAGCCGAGCTGCAGGACGTTGATGTCGAGTGTGCTCAGCTCTGAGAGTGGCAGCTGATGGTGAAGATCCCTCACCTGGGTGTCAGCTAATCGCGGCTGGGTTATGAATCTCCAGACTCCTTGCCAGTCCTGCTTCCCCGAGATTCTACCCTACCTCTACTTTGACTGGAGAAGAAGCTAGATATTTCAGAAACAAAATTCTATAGCCAAATGTAAGTTCATACCTTGTAAGGATAGAGACTTTCATTTTAGAATTGGAATGATCCACAGATGATAAAGTAAAAGTTCACTTGTACACCTCCACCCCACACAAAGAAAGAGAAAGAAAAAACAAAGAGAGATAGAGACAGAGACAGACAGAGAGAGACAGCCTATAATAGTTATTTCTGAAGCCCTTTATCCATCTATCCTCCTTTTCCATCTTTCTCAGCATCTTCATCCTTCCAGGGCAGTTAAACAGAATTAAAATCAGCCAGAATTTGCTATAGCTTGTCATACACATTTCATACTTTTATGTAACATGAAATGGTCCCATTTTATGACTCAGCACAGTGTTTGGGCTCCTAACAAAATCAGAATGGTACAAGAATGAAGTGTGAACACCAAACAGGACTCAGGACTCGCAGGTTGACACCATGCTTTCCCAGCTCTCGTTCTCACCGGCACGGTCTCCCTGCATAGAGAAAGCCTTCCTGTTCAGGAGCGTGTGTGGACATTATTGCAGCAGCACTGTTTTCTAACAAAAGTAAATGTCATCTTAAAATTCCTGGTCCCTGGGGAGGATGCCAGGCCTCCATCTCATGGTAGTTTTTAGTCATCATCTTGCCTTCCATCTTGAGTTTCTGTACTGCAAGTTTTTCAGGACGTATGACCCTCTCATAGGGCCAGCACCACTGTTGTTGAGTTTTGGTAAACAAGAGTGGGACAGTCCCTAGCTGCACAGCGTGACACACATGTTTCAAGTCACTGTATATGGAAACCACACTGTATGAAAACTGATGCTTAATCTTTGACCATGTCTGATACTTTTTTTTTTTTTTTTTTGCTTTTTGGAGACAGGGTCTTGCTTTGTAGTTCAGGCTGGCCCTGAGCTCACTATGTAGCCCAGGCAAGCCTTGAACTCAGCAATCCTCCCGTCTCTGCCTCCCGAGTGCTGGGATTACAGGCGTGAGCCACCACGCCCAGCATTATATGTGGTAACCGGGGATCGGACTCAGGTCCTTACGCTTGCGAGGCAGGCGCCAGAACCACTGAGCTAACCCTCCGGCCCACATGTCTGATACTTTTGAAGTAGAGATCTATATTCTCATTTTAGTTTTCATCATAGTCTTTCAGGTTTACTAATGTATGTCTTTATTAAGATCTGAATAATTAATTAAAAGGCATTTATTTCACCACAGTGAGAAGAAGGGCCTTATGGGGTATCCCTAAAGTTGGTGACAGAGCATAAAAGATTCGGGGTTCTCTGCACTCTACCAGAAGTACAAGGATTTGGGGTCCTTTGGACTCCATCAGTGGCTGTTTTACCACTTAACCTCTGTAATCCTTAGTCCTTCACCTGTGTGATAAAATTTTATAGTGTCTATCTTCTGCCATGTTGTGAAGGTTATATAAAATGCTCTATGCAAAAGCATTCCATGAGCAAGAGAATGTTACATAAATATAATGCAGTATTCTCAGGCACCGGTTAACTGCTTCATAAGAAAGAAAAGATTTCTGATGAAACATGGAAATATAATTAAAAAGTGTCCATGAAAATTACTATGTAGAATGAGTATTCTACATAAAAGTTCTGAATATATTTCAGTAAAATGTACATAGTAGGGCCTATCATAAAAGATGAGTTTCTTGGGTGAGTAATGAAGGGTAAAGAAAAAATGTGATGGTAATTTTAAAAAAAGAGAAACAAAGCTTATGTATTTAGAGGGGTGGGGAGCAGAATAGGAAAAAATGAGAATTAAATCATGTCATATACTGGTACACATTCCCAGTATTGAGTGTGATCATGGTATGTATGTACAATGAATGTACCAATAAAGATAAACTAAAAAAAATGGAGTTATCGCTGTAAAGCATGTGATTATTGAATCTTCCCAATCAGGTAATACAAACACAATTAACTTACCTGTACATTAAAATTCATGCGATGGCAGTTCAGAGGCTATAAAATTTAGTACGAATAACTTTAGTCCACAAAGGGATTATTCCTGAAAGGGGAATTCTAGCTAACATCATTGAGAAGTGGGTATTCCCCTAGAAACAGTGCGGCAAGGCAGCATAGGCAGCGGACACTGGATGGGGATATTATATTGAAATGACCATAATTATTAACACCGCAAGGCTCTTCCTCTAGCGGAACTGTGACCAAGGTGTGAAAGTGAAACAGTACTCCAGGAGGTAAGTTGGTCCCACAGGCAGTGTTCAGCAAGCCTCTCGGAAAACAATCTTTTATGCAGAGTTTCTGGGCCAAGTATAAAAGAACCTGGCATTGCAGATCAAGGGCAGTATATTCAAAGGCTGAGAAGTACAGGGTAGTCTGGTGCATTGGAAGCACAACGAACAGGTTGCTTTAGCGAAGCCTGGTATGTGAAGGCTTGTAGGGAAACCGGGGCTGCAGATCCTGACAGTCTGAAGGCTGAGTACAGCATGCTCGGGCCGGGAGCTGGGAGTGGGGGTGTTGATCAGAGGGCGGAGGACATAATGAATTGTTGTAGAAACAACAACCCGGTGTAGGGTGCTCTGGAGACAACTTGTTTTCCCTGGTCCTTGACTATGCTTTCTTTATAAGGCAGCGGCAACTTAAATGTTACAGAACCCAATGCACTTATTTCACAGCAACAGAGTGAAACAAGTGTAAAGGACATTTAAAGGGGAGTGGCTCTGAGTCTTCTAAATGTCAGCCATTCTTATGATACCAACAAGAGTTTTCTCTACATACTAAACATTTTTACTAAAGCTTGTCAACTAGGTTGGATGGACTCATTATTTTTTTCATAATTCCAAAGAAGAAAATTATATCCTCAAGCAAGAGTGTTTGTTAAATTGCAGGTTTAGCTATTCCTTGTGTTTTAAGTACCAATACAGGGCCGAGTATTAAAAATGCCTGTCTGGGAACTGCCCTCAAGTTCCTCTCTAGGAAATACTGGTTGATCTGATGCCAGCATTTGCCACGGAAGAAATGATTCTCCAAGTCATTGGTGGTTCGCCCAAGTCCTCTGGGTGCCCGCCGAGAGCGGCGGTTCTGGGTGCCCGGACAATGGCAGCAGCAAAACAAAAGTACTGGCACTGAGCTCCCAGGAGGGACCCAGATAAACCACAGACGGGCGTGTAATGACACGACTGACACCGGCTGATGGGAAAGGGCACGAGGAAAACACATGGAAGCAGCAGACAGAGAAAGACGGGTGCCTTCAGATGGGACGGGCCCTGAGGACAGCTGCACAGTCCAAGTGCCACAGACCGAGCGGCGCAGTATCTCGGGAAGGCGCCGTCTAGCTAGAAGGAGTAACAGGAGCCAGGGCAAATGAGGAGAACCTGCTTGATGCGCCGGAGAAAGCGCAGGATGGGGGAGTGATGGTGCCGGGTAGGGCTGGACTTCAGGACCACTGCCACTCTGGACTGGTCCACACAGCAAGAGCCGGCCGGTACGCGAAACTGCGTCCCACTTCCTGTTGTGCTGCAGCACAGCTGCGCTTTTTTGTGAACCTGCTGACTGAGGTTGTTCTTACACCACAATGATGGTGTATTGTCACGTTTAACATAAGCTGCCAAAGAGCCTGGCACGTATGCTGACTGGCCCTTTGTAGACAATATTTGCTGACCTCTATGCTGCATCATTATATCTTCTTTAAAGATACATATTTTATATACATATATTTACATACATATATACACACACACACACACACACACACACATATATATACATATATAAAACAGAAGAATTACAATCACTGTGGTGAACTGGTACATCTGGCACGTGTATCATTTTTACCTCCCTGTCTTTCCTGGTCCTCCCATTTTGAGCTCCCCAAAGCCTCCCTCCCCATTTCCTAGCATCTCTTTTTAATTTTGATTTTCAAATTATTTCTGTTTGGAATTTTTCACATGAGAGAAACCATATAGTATTTAATTTTTCGTGTCTGGTTTATTTCACTGAGCATTATGGTCTCAAGATGCATCTATTTATCTACAAGTGACTTGTTCATCTTTCTTTATGTTAATTTCATTTGTCCTTTCATCTTTATTCTATCTGTTGATGGACATATAAGTTAGTCCCAAAATTTAGCTATTATCAGTTGTGCTGCTACTAATATGAGTATGAATCACTGTAATATTTCAACTCCTTTGAGAAGATTCTCAGAAGAGGTGTAACAGGACCAAATGCATTTCTAGGTAGTTTTCTGAGGAATCTCCAGACTGAGGTCCACAGTGGTTGTACTGGTTTGCAGTCTCACCAGCAGTGTAGAGGGCTTCTTTGGCCCCACAGCCTCGCCAGCATTTGTTGCTTTTTAAATTCTAAGTGACACCTATTCTTTTTGGAGCAAGATGGAATCTCAGAGTTATGTGTCATCATCTTTATTATTGTTATCAAATGTGGACATAACAGAAAATTTTTGGGCTGTCTTATAATAATGAAATATGTATTTTCCACATGAAAATCTAGTTCCTGCTGGTAGAAAACCTGATTAAACTTTTTAAAAATTGTCTTGGATATCAACAAAAGCATTTTTAGCATAATTTCTTCAAATACAATTTTTCTTCAATGATGAATAAGATGGAAGTGAGGGATAACCATACTTCGCATTATGCTTATGCCTTTTCTTGTTAAAATTCAAATTATATACTCCTAAACTATATGTAAAATAGGTTGATAATATATTCTTCTGGTAACTGCATTATTGGGGAATGTAAAAGATTTTGAAAAGATACCTATGCATGCTGTGGCCCTGAGCTACATGTTTTTTTGAAACTAATTACATTTTAAATCAAAAGGTCGTGAGGATCGTCTCCTAATTCCAATGAGAAAGTTGCTGCTCTGCCTCACCTGGGGCTTCCTTTTTCAATTATACCAAATGCCAAGGGTTTGGTGGTAATATTTTTCTCTTTGGAGTAAAGTTCATGGAAGGTGCTTCATATTTTATTCCCTGTTGAATATTTATTTCTCTTTAGAAATGAAAAAAAAGACAAAATCAAACAAAAACTACTTAATACTAGATTAAATCAGGTAAAAAAAATACACAGGCAATATTTAAAAGACTAGGTACATGACTGAACTTGAGATTCGAATGAATAAGGTAAATAAAGAAGTTGGAAAAGCTTCTTTAAAAATGAAAAAAGAAGTTGGGGGAACTGAATTGTTGAATTATTTCTTGCATCGGGAAGACGATGTAAGACCAATTTGGTGAATCTCACTCACACGCTTCGGACACTCGGTGAGTCAGGTCTTGCCTGCCCCCGCTTTCTCCTTTCCCTTCCTCCATTCCTCTCCCTCCTTTCTCTTCCTCCCTCCACCTGCCCCTCCCCCAAATTTGCACATTATAAAACTTTCCTAAGTTTCCTCTCTGCACTCACTCCCTTCCCTGAATTCTAAGTCACTTTGTGTTACTCTTTCCCGGTAACCTATTAACACAGATTGACATTTTTTACTGTACATATCCAACTATAGGAATAATCTTTGCAAAATATGGCAAAACAAAAGAGAGAAAGTGAAAACTAGTTACCACTCGTATGAGGACTTCATACCTTTGATCTCTGTATGTATTTAGAATGTGTAACTTTACGGACTTCCTATTTTATGGCCTACTTTTTTCACAAAATGTGGAAAGGTATACAGGTATTTCCCTATGCAACCACGCAGTCTTTTAAAACCTGATTGTGAGCCCCAGTTGACATAAAGCAGTGGTGGTGCACCTGTGCATCTGTGCCACAGCAGACATGCAGAGCCCTCCCTGTCAAGCGCTGTACATTCAGGTGTAACTACAAGGTTGGCACTTGCGATGAGGAATTTTGTTTGGTGTTACAGTTTGTACATTGGTCTCTAAAAGATTCCCCATTGCCGGGCCATCATCCCCATAACTGGGCTCTTTTTGATGGACTTAGTTTCTTTGCGGTTTTTCTGTGTTACCAACAAGGCTGTGGTGAACCTCTTTGCACTCTCATGTCTCTGATGTGCTTTAGAATCGATAATGAGCAGTGTTCTCAGTGCACAGAGGCAGGACCTGTGTCTGAAAGCTGATGCTCTCTCTGCGCGGCAGGCGAAGGGACTCTTCCCTCGGGTGCTTCATGCTGAAGTTCAGTCCCGCTCTTCACTTGCATCCCACTCTCCTGATACTGGCGCAGTGGGAAGTCACTAGGTAGATGAGTGACCCTCATTTCTGTGGAAACCTGGTGAGAGACTAGAAAATGTGCGAATTTGAAAATCAATCCTAGAAATAGCAGAAAAGCAAAGTACAGGGCAGGATCCAGTCTAAGTGTAAAATACATTATTCGCTGTCAGTTTTAAGTCTTTTTACATGGCCACACGACACACACCATCATCTCTGTTCCAAAATCATGTCAGAATGAAGACAGACTCTCACACACACACCCCACCGGACTCTCAGCCCCACAGATTAATCGTAAGGAACGCTGCCTTTCTGTTCAAACTTCTGTGGGGATGAAGAGAGAAATCTCTGGAGATACAGTGCTCAGAGAGTCACTTTAACAAAAAAATTTGTTTTGTTAAAATTGGACCGCTTGCCATCCACAGTGTGTTCAGTTGGTAAAACAGCACCAATAAAAGCCGACCTGTTGTCTGAAAACATTCACTCTTGGTTTTTGAAAGCACCTTTCAAATGACAGAATACCAGCAGCGACCTCCGGGTTGAGCTCACTCTGATACACACATTTCAGTGGTGCCACTTTTAGGCTGCGTCCGCCTGCTGAACACAGCTCATCATTTTTTAATAAGAAAACTGAGAGTATAATTCCAACAGTTGGGGGGAGGACAGCAAGATAAGCAATATGACGAGGAAAGGTGTATCCTGGCCATTTTAGAAGTTGTGATGAAGAATGATAAGTTTGAGTCATTTACACTGAAACGGACATACCTTGAGGACGTAAGTGAAATCAAAAGGTCATAGAAGTGCAAATACCATACCTTTTCTCTGGTATGAGAAACTAAGTTATGAATGAGTTCTAGAGTGTAAGATGGATATTGTGAAACAGAACATACTCAAAGGGCAAAGGGGGATGGGGTAAGTAGCACGGGGGAAAATGTGATGGTTAAAAAAAAAGGAAACAAAGCTTATGTATATACAGGGCGGGGGCTGTACAGAAGGCAAGGGCATGGGGGAAATGAGAAGTCATGTCATATATTGGTACAGATTCTCTGTGTTGATTGTGATCATGATGTGTACAGGAAATGTAGCAATAAAATCAATTAATAAAAATAGTTGTAGATGACCCAGCAAACTCCAGTTTCCTTCTCCTTGGGCTCCTGTTCAGGGAGCAAAATATTCTTTTGAAACACTCCGAGTTTCTTGCAGTTCCTCTTTAAAGAAACGCTATCATTCCATTCTTTGTGGCCAGGGAAACAATGCTGCTTGTGTGTTCAAACCACTTGGAGCATTCGTGCACTGTTTCTTTAGAAGGATTTGCTTTCCAAAGTTGAACTTTCAGAACTCAGAACACCTTATCACACTTTCACAAGCTTTCTCTCTGCAAAGGGAAAAAGAAGGGGGCCCGCCTGTTAGGACTTGTGCCAGTTAAATCCGATCTCTCTGGGGATTTGTTTTTCTTCTGGCGTCAGATTAGATGTTCAAATCAAGCAGTGTTTGAGGACCGAGGGGGAATGTTCATGGGATTCTTAGTGAGGTTAATCCCGAAGCAGCAGCACATTCCAAGGGGCTAATCTGCCCAAGTTCATTGCTTACTTGAAACATCTCTTGGGGGAAGAGCCAGGCAAGTGACTTTTTTTCCAGTGGGCGGTCATAAGACCATTATTAACGGGAGGGCCGGCCCCGGCCACGGCAAAATGAAAGCAACAGGAGCGGCTCTGGGGACTGCCTTTGCCACCAGCCAGAGCCAGCGCGCAGGTAATGTGATTTCGGCTCACTTTTCTCGTGTTTGACTTCTGCTGTTGGATCTGGGGATCTAGAGGAAGACCAAAGGAAGGCCCAGAGGGATGTGGAAAGAAAGCAAAAGACGAAAATGAGCATATGCAGTAAGCGCCTTTGGGGCTTTGTACTCTGCTCTTACGGAGGCAGAGTATCCACTTCTGACAGGAAAATGAGACGCATGTGAATTTTGCTTTGTAATTTGCGTTTATAAATATCATATACTGTTTTCATTTAATCTTCTAACTAATGATCCTGGAGAATTTCCTTTTGTTAAGTTACTCTGCTTAAAAGTGGATTACAGTAGCGCTTACCAAGGCTTTCTCAAGAGCGATTTAGTACATCCTCTGTATACATCCTCATAACCCTTTACTTCCTGGCAAACGTCTTGACTCTGCACCAGTGGGAAGTGCCTATGAAGGAGATCTGAGGTAGTCTGGATGTAATGTTGGTAGGAGAGTCTTGGTGAAAAAGAACTGAAAGTTGCTTCAATGAAATGAGTTATTTTTTTAAGGCAATGATTATAGCTTTTTTGTTGTCTATTATCCTGATTCTTTGTCCATTTAAATCTAGAAATTTGTACTTGCTTTGTTCTTTATACTTTGTTCAAAATATGGGTGTCCTCGATTTTGTTTTGAATAACTTGTCCTTTAATTATTAGCCTTTGCAAAAACACTTTCCAGTTACACATCACACATGGCTGGTGATGCAGAAAGACAAGGCTGTAGAGACCCGGCCGTGGTTATGTGACTGTTCTGTCTTCACAAAAGAATACACAGAAGTGATTTTTTGAAGAAGGATAGAGACTTTCTTTTTCTAAAAGTACATGGGAATTCCAAGGCATATTTTAAAAGAAAATATATTCTGACAAGCCATCCATTGAAGTTTTATGTTAGAAGATAATTAAAGGTCAGCTAGAAGTACAGCGTGTCAAAACTATTTCATGCTTTCTAACAACAGGGATAGTCATTCTGCCCTAAGTTAGCTGGATATTGAGGCAAAGTAGAAAGCTTCACAAAGAGTAGTTCAAAGCCTCTGAATAAAAGCAAAGGAACTGGTTTAGAAAACAAGTTAAACTATGGTTATACATCAAATATGTCCTGTCCAAGAAAATAATTTTAAAAATCTGGTATCATTTTATACTAAGGACCTGAATAAAAAAGCACAATAAAGCCAAACAGAATATAACATAGCAAATTATGCGTGATATTTTGTAGAATTCCTAATTCATATGTTATACATGTATTTCTTCTCTGATATATTATACTTTTCTTAAAAAACAATCCAATTCAGCTATCAATAAAGACAAGACCTTATGTTTTCTTTTCTTTCCTTTCTAATTGTGACTTGGCAAGAGAAATGATTAATCTGCTAGAAGTCAGAAACAGAAACTGGCCCTCAACCCTTTTGCAAACAATGAAGAAGCATTTTACCTTCGGGAAGGTAATTAAGTTAGATAACTCCAATCAAGCTGATTTATTTTCCACTGAAAAACAAACAAGTTGCCGATCCATACGTAGTAATTCTGACCACGTCATTTTGCTAAAGTGTCCAGGACTTTCCAGACTGAAAGTAGGACCCATGAGTAAATGAAATAATGACCGTGTCCTTGGACACTCCAATCTATCTGTCACGAGCCTGCAGATCTCAGGTTGTGATTTCATTTCTTGGCCGTTGCTATGATAATAACCTCACCCCTTCTTTTACTCTCTAATACTCCCAAGTCTTGCTAACATCTCACCCTCGCCCTTTGTACTGAGGAGACAGGATTAAATAAGGCTGAGGGTTCACGACTCTGCGTGTGCAGCCCAGGAGAAGTAATGCGAATTCGGAAGGTCTGAGGTGAACTGGTTCCCAGAGGCCTCCAGAAGCCTCGCTCTGCCCACACCCAGGGACTGTCCCGGCAGGAGCAAGATGACTGTGTATCAGTGATCTCTCAGAGAAGCAGTTTAGCTGCAAGTATAAGAGTGCGACCCCTGGGTTCAGGCTGCCTCATCCCAAACCCTGGTGGTAAAACTCTTTAGCTGCCTCCCTCTGTCTCAATTTCCTCCTGGATAAAATGGTTCCAACAAGCAGAATTCCCTGACGGAGTTCCTCGAGGATCTCTGCAGACGGAGCATACGTGGCACTGTGCAGCACGTGTCAGGAGCCCTTAATAAATGTCAGCCCTCGTCTTTACCCATGGAGCACCTACCTTGTGCCAGGAATTTGTCTGAATTATCCGCTTAGTCACAGAATTCCCCCAGTAGCTATGCTGTTCCCCACATTGTAAAAGAGGGCAAGAAAGATTAAATAACTTATACCTTACTAATGGTCAGCCATGTACCCTGTGATCTTCAATACCAAGGGGCATCAGTCTAGGCCACCACTAAAGGAATTTCATAGCACCCTCATCTGAGCAGCCATCTGTACTCTGAATACTGGAATCAACCTAGGATTAGTTTGTTTTTCTGACATGAAGGTGTGATACCCCAAAAATAATGATGACAACTTTGTGTATCAAACATCAATGCTGTGCCCATTTTATAGATGAGAAAAACTAAGTATCAAAGAACTCACATGACTTTCTCCATGTTGCAGAGCCCTGTTGATGCCACATTGTCTCACAGTCCCCTCTCATATTGGTACCCACAACACTGTTCTGTTGACTTCTCAAGGGGCATTCATCAATGTCCCTGAAATTCCCATATGTTCTCCAAAAGAGCCTTCCGAAATCTGGTCAAAATGGGCCACAAAAAGCAAAAGCAAAGTGCCGTCTTCTTTCCTGCTCCCAGAGGTGTAGGGAAACTAGGTCTTCAACGTCTGGTCAGGAATAGCTCCCATTTTTCTGCCAACAGATACTCTCAGTCAACATGTTTAGTGACCAGGGAAAACAAGGGCCTCTGAGGAGTTTAGCTGACAGGCTTCTTACAAGGATGCAGCTCAGTTACCTTTGCTGCTGTGCACATGTCTGTTGCAAAGATGGCACCACTCGCTTCCCCCACATGTTTAGAAAGAAGCACCTTTGAGAAGAGACTTCTTTCCATGTCCACCTAAGAGGCATAACTGCCCCTTTGCTGCCGAGAGCGCAGAGGCTCACTGAGGTCTGCAGGTCTGAGGCAGGGCGGTGTCCTTCTCATGCCAACAGCACCAGCACACCCAGCAGTGCATAAGCCAGCCGGGACCATCGCTGGAACGGCCCCGGTTCCTCAGCAGCCCTCAGTCACCCTTCACGTTGCCGCTAGTGAAATGTGCACTGTCCCTGCTAGGAAGGGACTTCTGCTGCTGGTGACACGTACTTGTGTAGATTTCCATGATATAAGATCACGGCTCCAGGGCAACCCAGTTGGCACTTCTTACACAGAGTTGTAGGTTCCTGGCACAGGTGGGACTGATCATAGGCCACAAGTGGGGCCTTGTTAAGAGTTAACAGAGCAGTGACTGAGGTGAGCCAAAGAAAAGGCTCATTGTGCTCCAACTCCAAATATTTTAAGAGTAGGAGCCTAGAACCGATACCAGAAGGTGGCGACACGCAAAAACACCATCATGTATTGTTCTAGCAATCCCCATCTCTAGTGCTTAGGGAGGGCAACTTCTGGGTGGCTTATCGGGGGGGTTCATGGGAAATTCCCCTACCATTTCAAATGCTAGTAAAGAAAGGGGTCATAGGATGTAGCATGGACACTGTTTGGAGACCGAGAAACTACAGTTTCTCTAGTTCCTTTGTCCACCTAGAAACCCAGTTCTGGCATCGGAGCTTCTGGAATGGATGGTCCTGGCAGTGCCTATTCTAATGTTGTCCATTGCTGTGTGCTAAAAGGCATGTGAGAAGCAAGGAAGGAAAAAGATGTGCCATCTACCTTCCAAAGCATCATCTGTAACCTTTGGGACTAGGACAAAGATAATTATCTCCCTCCCGTTCCCATTTCTCTTCCTCCTTTGTAGTCAAGCATTGCTAATTTGGACATTGGGAAAAGCACAATGATGGATTAGGGCTTGTAGTTGTGCAATTTGCGTACCATTGTTCTCTCCTTCATAAAGGAAAAGCTAACGGAAGACTTAGCCATGAAAATGTTATGTTTATTCAGGTGTGTCACTGCCTACCACTGAATACTTTCTAGTTCTGATCAAGGTACAAATGTAATGTTCTGTCCTCCCAGATTCACATCTCTGCAAACAGCATTGTCTTTCTGTCCTTCAAAAGTCATTATGCTTTTGTATATGGTGCCATCCGAAATATTTTTTCAGCATACCTATTGCCTTAACTTTTACTATTACAGTGTTAACCTAATTAGTAGGTTCTAGAAATCATCTGCTTTATTGCATATAATCTTTATATATGAAATAATCATGATTTTAGCTTATAATATGCTAGTTTATTATAGGATGATGAAATTTCTAATTAAAACTATTTAAAGGCTATATTAATCTTCTTCTCTTTTGTTTCCCTCTCCCCCTCTCTCTCTTTCAGGCTCAGAAATCCTGGATAGAAAGAGCATTTTATAAAAGAGAATGTGTTCACATCATACCCAGCACCAAAGATCCACATAGGTAATCTTGCCGTCTGTAATGTGTCATGATGTGAAGTCACAATCACAGGCATAGACAACAGGACTCTTGGATATTTTTTAAGCAATTCTTTCATTATAGTATAAAGAAGGAACCCAGGGAGTACTGTGCTATATCACTAACCCTTTTCGTTTTTTATTTGGAGACAGCAGCTATTTTGAGCAACAGTAAGTTGCTTAGGTTGCCTCCAATTAAATTTATGGTGCCCTGCCTCAGCCTCTGAGTAGCTGGGACCACAGACAAGTGTCGTCCCACCTGGCTCTGAAGCAATCTTTCACGTGCCCGTATGACATTAAGTCATATGCCTCTGGTTAATTCTTAGTCAAAGAGTCTGTACAGAATAACTCATGCACCATGGGAGAAGAAACTGATCTCTGTACATAACAATTGGCTGCACATTTTTGTTTTGATAACTGTTTTTTTCCTTCTGAACATGCTCTACTCTAGTAGAAAAGATAAGTTTTAATAAAAGACTCATGACATATTACTCCTGAAACTAGAATTTGAGATTTTTTCCTCACTTACCTGGCACTTTTGAGCTAGGTGCTAGAACCACTGAGCTAAATATGTGGACTTTCTTTGTTGTTGTTGTTGTTGCTGTTTTAATGGTATTAGGGATTGAATCTAAGGCCCCAGTGGTCTTTGCACTGATCTATACCCCTATCCCTAGAGAATGTCTTACTAATTACCCAGGCTGGGGTTGTATCTGTGATCTTCCTGCCTCTGTCTCCCAGAGCGCTGGGATTGTAGGTGCATACCACCACACTCGGCTTTCTCAGCACATTTTTTAGTAGGTACTTAACCTTCCTAAAGATCAATAGTGTTCAAAGTGGGAAGCATTTGGGTTAAAATACAAGACTTAGTTAAAATACATGGTGAATATTTCTACTTAGTTTTTATTACAGTTAAAGACACATTGTCACCAATTTCTGTTAAAATACTCCTTACTTTGAACACATGTCACCTCTCATTTTTGCCACTTTTTAAAGCATTTATGGAAGTTATCTTTTATGACTGCACAAGGTAGGAAATTTATTTCAAAGGCTACTGCCAAGTGCTGTCTGGTAGAAAAATAGACTTCTCAAAACACTACAGTGTGTCCTTAGGCACCTTATTCACCACGGCGGCACTGTGAGACTTCAAGCTGTTTGCCATCAAAATGATCTTGAAAGGTAATTATTTTCCATTGATTTAAGACATCAAGGCCACCACAACAGTCAACCAAAGATAAGAAAGAGGACTTCCAGAACTGCTCCAGAAAGTAGCAAAAACGTTGGCATAAGTATTTTCTCAGTGAGGGGGATTTTGATGTGGATTACTGGCTATGAGTCTTCCACTGTAATCAATTTTAAATTAAAAATTCACTGTATTTGTCAATCATGCATCATAATACATCTATGTCTGGAAACGCCTTTCTGAATAGGAAGTTTAACACTTAAAATATGGATTATACAGTCTTAGGGGCTCGCTGTGTAACCTTGGACGAATGATCTAACCTTCAAAACCATAATGCTTCATTGTAAAATGGATGCTAAAGTATCAGTGTTCCATAAACAGCAGCCATGTACTATAACTATTACTCCTAATAATTGTTATAGTAGTGGTGATAATGAATGTACACATTTTCATGAAAGGTACAAACTTTCAGTTTTCAAATATCTTGTGAATGTTGTATTGTTTCTTCAAGAACACTTCACCCTACAGATCTTTATTTTCAGAATTGGATATTTGACAGCAAATAGCTGGGGAGAGACAAGTTAGATTGTGAGTCACATATAAGTGAAATTCCGCATTTAAATACGCATGTTAAAATCTGTCCCTTGAAGCCCGTTAGTATCCTCCAGGCGAGATTTGTTAGACGGGAGGAGTGAGAAGTAGAAAACTCCAGAGACTTTTTGCTCACAGGCGCCCTCTTCCGAACAACATGCAAGGTGCCCAGGGCGCGGATGAGGACAAGAGGCACATTGTAGCTTAATCAGTTAAAAGGGGGGGGGGGGGCAGGGAGAAAAGGAGATGTGTGTGTCATGTGAGTCTAAGCTCATCATTTGCCCAGTGCAGCCACATTATGAGATTTCACGTCATAACTGATGGGCCGAGGTGTCTGTCACAGGTTGCCTCGTGTGTGTAATCCAGTAGAGGCCGGTCCCAGGGTTCACTTTGACCTCTTCTGTTGTAGGTGTTGCTGCGGGCGTCTGATAGGCCAGCATGTCGGGCTCACTCCCAGTATCTCTGTACTTCAGAATGAGAAAAATGAAAGTCGTCTCTCCCGAAATGACATCCAGTCCGAGAAATGGTCCATCAGCAAACACACTCAACTCAGCCCAACGGATGCCTTTGGGACCATTGAGTTCCAAGGAGGCGGCCATTCCAACAAAGCCATGGTAATCAGAGAGGCACCAGTCCCTTTCCATGCCCCTTGCGCCTTGCAGAGGGTGGCAGAGAGCTGGGGTTTAGATTTGGGGCCACTTCTTGCAGCCGTAACCCGCTCTCATTACGTTGCCTGTTTTTCTTACCTCTTACTATAGAAAGTAGGAGGAAGCCAACATTTCTCCTAAGATTTTCAAAATAGTATGTGATCAGAGTAACTGTTATCACTAATAATGGAACAAATAGCTTTCTCTTTCATTATTTTATGCTTGATTAACATGTTTTAATTGGATACATGAGAGGGGTTAGTGTGATACACATATACACATATACCAAGGTCCGGTCTCCCTTTACCACCCTCTCGACCCTTCACAGGCTCCTTAACCTCTGTTACTCACTGTTTTACATTCAGATCCATTTTTTGAGCTTCTTCGTGTAAGACAATATGTCTCACAAAAACACTACTTGTCTTTCTTTGTCCGGCTTATTTTCTATAGCTATCCACTGGGTATTATGTTACTTCCTATGTCTCATCCATTTAGACTTTTTCTACACACTGCTCCCCTTGGTAAGACAAACAAAAAGCCCCCTTAGGGTTCTGTTTTGTCCTATTGGTAGCAGTCATTTCTCCTCATTTAAGGTAAAGTGCTCATCCCAAGCTGTTTCCTTCCACACTGCAGCAGAGATCTTGCCATCTAAACCAAGTCCTTTTCTCCCAAGTGGCAGTGTTCAATAACAGTCCCAATAGAGATGTTGCACACAAAAAGCATGTTTAAAAAAAGGGGTTTAGAGCATACATCATTTTTACTTCTCAGAGCTGTCACTTTCAAATTTCAGCTCTCACCATGGTTTCCTATCTGCTTGGCTGGCTGATTTGGCAAGGAATATTTATTCGTGTGTTCTGAAAATTCTAGAAATGGTCTGGTACAGGCTACTTGGTTCAAATGTGCACAGTCATCAGCCGTGGTTTTTCTGAGGCATGCCCTAGTGTTTTGAGTTTGGGGAGGAAATTCTGCTGAGAGAGGTACTGTGCAAAAATTCCAGGGTAGGCATTTCCTACCAATTCTAGTTTCCAAACGTGCAGTGAAGCCATCTCCCTCTCCCTTTTCTCTTTCTCTTCCTTTCTTTTCTCCTCTTCCTTCTTTCCCTACTGCACTAATTTCTTTACCAAAAATGGCTGACTGAAGATCAAAGATCTTCCCTACAAAGCTTAATGTTGAGCTACAGATTAAATTAAAACCAAGTGTAAGCTATACATTGGAAAGAAAATGGTTACCTGGCTACTTGGAACCTCAAAGAGTAAAGAATTGGAAAGTAAAGAATAGGTTGTGAATGTGAGCTAAGGGAAAAGGAGATTGTGAATTTCCTCATCCACTTAAGAGAGGTACTTGCCTACACGAGACTATTAAGTGTCCCCAACACAGCACAGCTCTTGTTCACAGCATGGAATTGAAGCAAGACAGTGTAAACCCCCAGGAAAAATGTTTTAAAAGCTAAACCAGGTGTCCCTGTAAGGAAAGCACTGTAAATGAAGAAGTGGCTGACAAAGACATGTTGACAGTGAAGTAGACAACCTCTCCCTCCAAGCGTACTTCAGTGGGACCTGTAGACGCGTGCTCTAGCTCAGTAGTCCTGTGGTTAGCATCTGCCCATCATCTCCACTGTTAAGTTTCGGTGTCACAGTGGAGCATGCGCACACTGACAAGTAAGAGTTCCTTCCCAAGGCACCAAGTTGACAGACTCTAGATGCTACAGGGTTGCCACTGTCCAACCATGCATTTATCTGACCTCAGATAATTTATAAATCCCAAGAGAAAAGCAATTTATATATTCACCAACTGATAATTTTGACAGAAAACTAATCTTGAGTCCAAGATTGATAAAATTTAGAGCTTAATCACAAATAATTTTTAAAGCCCAATCAGTTTTCACCATTAAAAATATCTAAAAGAATGGAGTATTAGTTTAACTGTGCTCTGGCTGATGGTCCAGGTTTATCCCAAAACCATCACACAAGTGCTGTGTAATGTGGAGAGACAGTTACTAGATTTTCCTCCCTCAGTCGTGGCTTCTGCTGGGTGGGTTATTGAAGCTGCCATCATAAACGTGAAACATGACGGCACATGCCAGACACATCAGTGGCCATAGAGCTAATCTTGCTGTTGTTGTTAGTGTGTCCACTGCTATTTATCGCAGGCTCAGAAGGAAACCACAAAAACATTTTGACTAATAGTTTGAAAGATGCTCATTTGAACATATTCTTGTGTGGTTTTTTTTTTGAAAGTTAAATTATATTGTTTTAGGAAGTCAAATTATCATTATTTATATTACATTTAAATTATATCTTTTCAGCTTGCATCATTCTCTAAGTTCTGATGCCAGAACCTATTATTTGGCCTTAAAATCTTCAGTCCCACTGCATATTGTACATAATCTGTCTGTCTAGTTGACTTAGCTTCCTAGTGCCTCAATCTCCTCACCTGTAAAATGAGAGTAGTGACTAGTACAACATAGAGCTATCTTGAGGATTAAATTGCCACTGGCAGGAGGCGGGTGCTATGAGCGGCCGTTGCTGACTGCAGGTGTACAGCCCATAAGTCCTCACGCTGTCTAGCTGACGTCTGCATTCAGGTAACAGTCTCCTGCATTTACCGCTGCAGCAAAACAGAAGGTGAGTTCAGTGAGCCGGCACCCTTCTACCTTGTTCCACAGACACTTTGGCCATTAAGCAGCCGCTGGGGCTGCGCTAGTGGGATGGACAGAGCCCAGATCCTTTCTTGTCATGTAATTTTCCCCTATACAAACTGTTCTTCCTCTCCTACACATTTCTGGTGAACTTGACACCCTTGGAACTTGACTGAAACTTCAAACGAGTACATGAGAATATGTATCTTCTAAAGTGTTACTCAAAATACTTTGGCAACTACTTTCAAGACCTGTTGCACATGAAAATCATAATAGTGATACCAAGTAAAATATATTGGACATCTACTAAGTCCCTGGCACTGTGCCAAGTTATACCTCTTATCTTATGTTTACGACAGTAGTACTATTCTTTTATGATAGAATAATATACTAAGGTACAGTAAATTTAATTTGTCCCATGGCCCAGGAAATATGCATTCTATGTATGTTCTGGCATTAATACTGACACTGAGCGGCAGACACATGTGTTGCTCTGTCCCAAAGGGGAGGCACATAGAATTTGTGGCAGTGATTTGTGGCACGTGGTTCTGTGGAACCCAGAGCTGTCTGATGGTGGCCAGGTGAAGCGAGGTCAACCACAAGCCCTGCGGCCCTGCACAGAGGTGAAATCAGTCCCCCTCAGAGCAGCTCTGACCCCAAGGATCTTGCACCTGGTGCTTAGTATCCACGGTGGGAGACCTTCCCACCAGGCCCACAGTACACACGGTGACGCGGTGGCCCCAGGTGGAGATGGCTGCTTTCCATCCTTCCCTTGAAACACTGTCCTCACAGGTCCAGCCGGGGGTGGACTAGGGGTGACACAAGGGGCCTTTTGAGGCCAAAGGCTCCATGCTCCCTGCCCCATAGACTTCACTTGTCAATGCAAATTCAAGGATCTGCAGCATTTCAGGACAGAAGAGCAGACTCAGGAGCACGAGCCCCTGCACTGCCCTTCTCAGCAGTGTGACTGCTCACCACACCCTGTGACAGGACCCTGGCTCGGAGGTTACAGCTGCCCCGAGGGGTCTCAGCAGGGTCACTTCAGGGCAGGCCTTGCTTTCTTTCTGAGCCTGATCAGCCAAATGAAGTCTAGGTTTCCTTTTATTACTCCTGATTTTTAACAAATAAGACAGTCCCAGTTTTTCACCCAGTCACAAATGAACATTTTGTCCCCTTAGAAAATAGCCCTTTTACTAGGCCGATTCTCTTGTCTAGAAAAGATAGTGGACTTGTCCGTACCAGGCCAAGACCTCAGGCTTCATTACCTCTCACCCTCAGGGGCAAAGCAGAATGCAGTCAGGACGGAGGGAAGCAGGCAGCCCCTTCCTCTGCGGCAAGCCAGGCTGCACAGACAGCATGTGGCGCGTTTTCTCCAGGACTGCAGGGCGGCAGGCCAGCTCCCCATGGTGTTCCTTTAGTCACCTGCTTCTGAAAAGCACAACTAAAAGTTAAAATGATTTTTAATAAAGTGGCCAAAAATTCTAGAGGGAGATGAATTTGTATTAACTTGTTAAAATATGAAACAACATGAACTTTTTCCTTCAAGGCAATGCAAGACAAAGACCCTTGGTCTTCAAAACACAAGAGGATCTGCTGGGCGTGGTGGCTCACGCCTGTCATCCCAGCACTCGGGAGGCAGAGACAGGAAGATTGCTGAGTTCGAGACTTGTCTGGTATACATAGTGAGCTCAGGGCCAGCATGAACTGCAAAGCGAGACCCTGTCTCAAACAAAACAGAACAAAGCATACCACAAGAGGGTAAGCATACTGTCTCAGATAGTCTGCAGGAGTTCTGGTAGGGTACAGGTGGAGGGAAGAGATCCATTACTAAAATGTCACAGGTCCTGTGGGAGCCTTATCTCCATTCAGGGATGCTACAAATCTGTCCTGCAACATAGGCAGAAATCTAGCATAGACCTTTCTTGAACCACCACATACTCTTGAGATTGAACGTAGTGGTTATCGCCTTGGAGACTCAGAATAAGCCATGAGACTGCCACAAAGCCCAGAGCCAAAACTCATTTCCAGAATCTCATTTGTGAGTATGGGTCAGAGCCTGTAAGTTTTTGTGAAATTTACCAAGGTTATTTCACTGTTGTGCATTAGAAAAATCTTAATCCCAGTGCCTCTACCTATGTTATACTGGGGTCACTGAGCCCTGAGAAATTAAATTTTTCCCAGAGTCACACAATTAAGGACACATCCTCAAACCCAACTTCCTGATGAGCCCTTTTGGTTCTGTTTAATCTGGGCCATGTGTACGGGGAACAGATTACGGTGCTCGTTCTGCTCAGGAAGATACATATGGGTAATTGAAAGGAAGCTAATTACTGTTTTGTTCCTAACCCTTTTAGAAGGGTTTTGAAAACTTTGTAGAATTATAAAATCGCTATTATTTAAGGAGGTTAATTAAACTCAAAAGCTGTAAGCAGGAAGAGGTCTTTGTAAAATTACATGTGAGGTTAATAGAACCATTTTCTGAGCCCTTCCCCTAATGCATTGTGGCACGTAGCCCTCAATTCCCAGGCCTGACAGCAAAGCAGCGACGAAACCAGCACTTTTCAGAGACAAATTGGCATAGGAAAGAGACATTCAAAGCTGACAGTGAGTAAAACATTGTGACTTCCTTCTCAGGACCAGGCTGTGTCCCATGAGATTGCAAGCCCCAAGTAGCCAGTGCTGGACTAGCTGAGAACCCGGCATCTCATTAGAACAACTCATAACTGAAAAACTGCCTTAGAGAACAATAAGAAGATGGGCCATCAGCAACCACGGTGTGGCTTCTCAAAGACTCATGTTTATCTAAAGCTCCCTAGATTATTCAGGAAAGGACGAGGGCTGAGCTTGATTACAAATTTTCTTATTTGCTTACTAATCATCTCTTCAATTAATGCTGAGCCGACTGGTGGGCCAGGTACGTGTAGCCTAATTAAGAATGTGAGTTTAAACCCCTCAAGTCATCACAGAATTCTTTGCAGGTTTTCCCTCGCTAAGATCAGGTTGAGCCCCTTATTACAGCCTTCATGTAATTTAGATCATTATGCCTAGCCTCTATTTTCACACTTGAAGCACTAACAACCGAGCGTGCCAGGAGGAAGGGCTTATTCTCTGAGCACTGAGGGTACAGGGGGGCACAGTGAAGAGGAAGTGGAGGCTGTGGGGAGCGTGGCGCCTTTAACCTTACCCTGCACTCTTAAAATGCTTTGAGGGTTGGATCTGAGATTTTAAAAACTGTCTCAGCATCTTGCAAGTCTAATCTGAGGATCACTGACTGACACGCACCAAATAGGAAATTAAATGAATCCTCCTTCAAAAAAAAAAAGTGTTAATCCCTATTTGTTGCTAACTCAGCAGCTTTCCAAAAGCCTAAGGATGTGAGAGGTTTTGTAATTGCTCTGTAGATTTCCAGATTCCCCCTTAGAGTCTTGAGGCGACTGAGCTGGCAAAACTTTGGGATGGTCTTCTTTAAACTGAGAAGAAAACTAGAACGTACTCATGTAGAGTTTCAGTCCTAATCTTAGATCTGTGAAGAAGGAAAACTCAGTCAGCCAAAAAATTATCCCCTTTCCTTTCCTGTAGAAAATGCACAGAGTACTATTTATGGCCTATTCACAAGCTTAGTGAAGCTCTAAATTCTTTCTTAATCTTTAGGTTTTAATTATTAGCATCTGTACATTATATAATGGTCTGATATCTAACACTGAGAAATTGCTATAACAATATACTATTTTCATTTCCAAAATTTTGTGGGTCGTCAACCTAAATTTAATAATAGAGAATGGTAGTCTAAATATTGTCTTTCTAGGGAGACTGTATACCTATCAAACCATCCTAAGCATTAAGCCCTTGCTGCAAGATGAAAGGGTCCATGGAATTGGAAAGTTGTTATCAGCAGAATTGTCTTAGCAGTCCGATGTGACATACTCTGCTTTGCCACAGTTTTAATTACATGTGTCCCTTTTATGTGGCCATGAAGTTTTAGGAGATGGAAGGGTGTTTGTCATATTTCACAACACAAAGGACAGTGAGGCAAACTTCCCAATACAGCTTTGAGAGAAAAAGCATCAAAGATTTTAAAATAGATTTAACAAGAGGAGGTCAGTTATTCAGAACCAACATGACTTAACAAATACCAAGTGATGATTCCCGTGAATTAATGGTGGTTTGGCAGTGTAAGGAAAAGATGTGTTAACATTTCCAAGAATGTAGCCACATTTATTGTTTCATGTCTTGTGTACAGTTTCATTAAGACAGTCTCATTAAGACAGCTGGGCAAAGTTACATGGGCAAAATTTAGGACCAAAGAGGTGACTGATGAATTATCAGAGCGTCATTGCTCTACAAAAGCCTTAGTTCAAAGTGCCAAAGGAAGCATTTCTTTAAAGAAATGGCCCTCGTGTTCTAAGGAATCAAGCTTTTTTCCCACTTTGCAGCCTTTGTGCACTGTGGGGGCAGTAGAGGAAAATCAAACACTATCTGGTGTTGTGACATCTAGTGACATTGATAAGGGTAACACTTCCAGTAATAAAGTACCAGAAATAAATGTAGTGTGCTTTGGTTTTGTTTTTTAAGGACAGAAGGTCACCAGCTAAGCAAAGAGCTGTAGCATAGGCCAAGCTAAGCCTCAAAACTTCAGTCACCCAATCCTCTACCATTCAAATGAAATTCTTACAGAATTTAATTTCTACATTTGTTGTTTGGAAACTAATATATATTTTTCATGAAAATAATGCTGGATGCATAGATTGCCACAGCGTCTAAGAATGAATCAAATAATGCCATTTCAACAGAATCTAGCTTCTCTTTCTCATAAACGGGCCATTCACTCTTTGTGCGCAGGCTTCCTGTTGCCAGGCAGGCTCACAAATGACAGCAAGGACAAAGGACAATAATTCCACCTGTGAGTAACTTATCTGAACTCTGTTTCTGTCTTGAAAGGATAAACTGGGGAACTAAATCCTCTGCCAAGGAAGGATTCTTTTTAATAAAAATAAACACCGAGTCAGACATGGTGGCACAACCCCGAATCCCAGCTGCTTGGGAGATTGAGGCGAGGGAATCTCATATTCAAGGGCAGCCTGGGCAACTTAGATTCTGTCGGAAAATCAGAAATAAAAAGGACTTGGGATGAGCCTCAGTGGG
Source organism: Thryonomys swinderianus (assembly GCA_004025085.1). Taxonomy (NCBI): domain Eukaryota; kingdom Metazoa; phylum Chordata; class Mammalia; order Rodentia; family Thryonomyidae; genus Thryonomys; species Thryonomys swinderianus. The sequence goes on along the minus strand of PVIC010001336.1, from coordinate 45,752 downwards.
CAAATGCCCTAGCTTTCATCCCCAACAATGAAACAACTCACGAGAACAAAAAGGACCTGCTGTACACAGTTATTCTGCAGATAAGTGCAGCTGAAAACAAAAGACTATTCTGCAAGTTTTAAAGAGATAAAGACAAGTGCGGAGTCACATTCTAGTGAGTGTAAACCTTATCCAGTTTTCACGTACTAGAGATTTTGCGGCCATACTTGCTTCACAACCTGATCAGTGCCGTACCCCGAGGGGTGGTCAAGACTGCCCCCCGGAACAAGACAGGATGCTGCCGTTGGCCAAGTTGGCAGTGCCAGAGTGTGCAGCTGCAAGTGTCTAGGAAACCTCTAACGTGGAGCACCACGTGTGACCCCGCTTAAGATGAACACCAAGAATGCTTGCCGTCCGGAACGCGGTTGCTTGGCAGTTAAGAGACACACAAGCCAGTAATCAAGTCGCTTATCTTGACAACTGAAACAGACCTGAAATCGACATGACACTGACCACTTACCAGGAGTGGATTGATTGCTCTGGGCAACCCTCTCTCAGTGTGCAGCTGCTGACTGAGCACATGCAGCGGCTCTTACATTCCAAGCACCTGGGAAGCTCAGTGAGTGGCCTGGGTCTTGTGGGTATACTACTATAATTTAAAAATTGAAATCTTCAGATAACTCCAAAAGGTTGCTTTATTTTTTGGTTTTAAGTATCCCGTCACCACCACGGTCATTTACTCCAGTTGCTCAGTAACAACCATCCAAAAAAAGAGAGAAAATAGCAGCAAATTGATTGACTTGCATACTTGTGGCTTTTTATTCTTTAAAAGAGGCAGCATGGTAAGTCACAAACAATAGGCAACATCCAGTTCTCAGGGCCATGGAGGATTTGTGCTTTTGTCAGCTCCTGGGTGATGAGAGGTGGTCTGTAGTCACACATTCCTGTGTGAAGGAATTAGTTGTGGTCAACAGGGGTACGATCACCAGACGTAGGTTGAACAGCTCGTCAGGTTGTGTACTGTGGCATTTACTGTGATTTCATTCTGCCAGTACTTTCCCCACGTTCGCTTAGATTTGCATGTAAACTGTTGAGTTCTCTTTCTTCCTTTGGGCCCAATAGCAAATGGAAAGCACAGCGCCTTGGTTCCTTTTTGTGCTTCTGCAACAGAAACCTGAGTGCAGCTCGTTATTCTGACAGCTCTGGAGGCTGACAAGTCCCAGGCCCAGGGTTTGTTGCTGGCACTCAGGCACCTGGCCACATCATCCCACTGAAGCAGGTGAGAGAGCAAGAGCGTACGTGCTTAGGGAAGGAGAAAAGGGGCTGCAAACTCACCCCTTCATCGGCAGTAGCAGCGTTAAACCGTTGGTGAGGATGGAGCCATCAGGACCTAATCAGCCCCTCGAGCTCCTGGGATTGGTCTGATGATTCCAACACATGATCTTGGGGGACACCTTCTACCCTAGCACCCACTATTCCCGCTGTTTGGTTTGGAAAGAGTTATACTCCTCAATCCACGGGTGGTCCCCAAGGATCTGGCTGAAAGTCAGAACCTCCAGCCCCATCCCAGACCTCTTGAGTCAGAAGCTGTGCTTCTGACAGGGTTATCTGGAGAGTTACGTGCACGTTCAAGGCTGAGGAACACAGCCGGTGTAGACTCTTGAGCGTTAGCAGTAGCTTTGAAGGCACGGCTTTAGTAACAGATTAAATATTACAGGATAAGCACTCTGTGACCCCTGGATCTCTTCCCTAGATCTCTGCCCCCATCTGGAAAGCCAAAGAATTGAACTGAACAATCTCTAGAGTCGGATGATTGCTTAGCTGTCTCTGAGTTTCTTTTTATTTCTAAAACTACCTACTTCACAGCCAATGCTAAACGCCCATGAGATACAGGGTCAGGTCTGACAGGGTCCCTGTCTCAAACTCTTGCAACAAGGTCCATAAAATATAACATGGAAGAAGCAACCAAAAGCATTGTCACACTAGGCTTGACTGACAGTAATATGGCATCGTTCTGAGCTTACTTTCTCCGAAAAAGCCCTCTGAATTAAATGGAGCCTTTGAAAACCTGCAATGATTTCTGTCAGTGAAAGGTAAGAGACTACATTACTTAGGACTCGAGGAACAGCATTAGCCAAAGTGTGTGTGGGGGGTAGATCACACAACAGGAAGGATAAGGCCACATGGCGAAGGATCACAATGCCACCATGAGATGCTCCTGTATGGTATATTGATTTGAATTAAGAAATAATATGGTCAAAGAGAGATTGGAGGAGTTAGCCACCTGGTGTTCATTAGGAAAGCCGGGAGGAGGCTGAGGCCATAATCCAAAGTGACGTCCTTTAAGAAGAAAGTGTTTTCAAAATGACAACAAAAGGAAAAGAGAGGAAGGGCCTAGTAGAGAACAGCACTTTAATAAGTGCATCATTAGGGCTTACAGACAGCTTGGTAATCAGTAAAGGCAAAGGAGAAATGTGAAGGAAAGCCCTGGAGTTAGACTTGTGGTATGAATCCTGCCATCAGTCCCTTACCAACAACATGAACGTGAAAACAGGAATCCCTCTGCCCTCACTAGCAAAATGTGGGTAATGCCAGTGTCTTTATTCTTGGGAGGACACATAATGGAACATGTAAAGCCAAACTGAACCACAGAAGTTCTGCCTATAGCATACACTAAAATCTGCTTCAGTGAAGTCAGCTAGAAAAACTCTTGCCTTTGGCAGTGAGGAAATACGTGATCCCACATCGGAAGATACTTTGTCCTGAATAGGGAACTTTAAACTGACATCTTTTGTCCAGGCACATGGAAGATTCTAGCACTAGGTCTGCAGTTGACGAAAAGGCCTTCAGTCTAATAACTATTTCATTGTAGGTGACCTGTTCTTCTGGTTTTTTAGGGATTTTCCTTGCCTCTTCTGATATTTTCTATACCCTATCTCTGAATGAGCTTTCTTTTTATTTGTCCTGCTCAGGATTCGTTGAATTGCCTGGACTTGAAAACTGGTATCCTTCAGTAATTCTCAGCAAGCCCAGGCAGCATCTTTTTCTCATTATTTCTATCTAGAATTAGAATTATCTCCTCCAGGTGTCTTCATTTTTCTTTCTATGTGTTCAATTCCTCTGTCTCTTAAGACGCATCTAGTTTATTTTTTGGAACTACTGTCAGTTGATCTGTTCTGTAGTGTAACTTAGCCATTGTAATTTTCATTTAAATTACTGCATTTAATATCTAGAAGTTCTTTCTTTTTCAAATGTACATCAAAATTCCTCATAGTTTCTTATTCCTTCAGTCATCTCCCATGTTTTATAGCATATTAGTGTTATTTTGTATTCTGTGGTCATTTCAATGTCTTTGAGAATGTCACTCTGCTGCCTGTTTAATCTGTTAATTTTTGTTGATGTCATTTGTGATTCTATATGCACTTTAATACCACGAGCATTTACTTGCCCACGGGAATGAGTGCAGCCCTGAGTTGAGGACACATTCGCACTCAGAGGATCCAGAGTGCTCCTGCCAGCTCTCTGGAGCCATTGCTTATAATCATTTTACCTTAAATACACTGCTTGGTGCGTCCAAAGCCACACTGATTACATCCATATAGACTACAATTGCGTGTGGGCCTGCTGAGGCTGAAAAATCACAGAAGGGATAGTTTTTCCCATGCACCCTGAGTCAAGGGGGAGGGAGGCCTTGCAGCCTTCTTGAGCACATCAGACTTACTTCTACTTCCTTAGGCTTGAGGGTGGAATCCTTTGAAATAGGTCTTTGCAGGGTCCCCTACGTAACTTCACCTCCTGAATAAACCCACTAAGTCAGACATTCACCGTGTGAGGACTGTGGGCCCCGTCTTCTTCTGGTGTCCCAAACTTCCCACGCTCCAGCTCCTCCAGCTCCTCCAGCTCCGACTTCGGGAGCCGCACAGTCCCTCCATCATGGCAACTCAGCAGTTCATTTCAAAGTACTTGCTATATGCCTAATATTTTAGTTGTTTCCAGATAGAAGTGTATATGTGTATGATTACAGTTGTTCATTATTATATTTCAGCTATATAGACTTATCATCCCTTTATTCTAGTTGCATTTGTTAAAACCTTGATATCTGCTACATGCTTTAGCTTTCCAACTATTCTTTAGGAATAAGTGGCATACTTTTTTTTTCCACCTGCCTTTTAAAACTAAAAAAAAAAAAAACTATTAGCCATTAATATAGAAATGTTACCATTATTTTTAAATTTTTCATTGCATTATGTAGAACTGTACAATTTTTTAAAACCTCTCAGGATTACAGAAAACACCCATTTATATCTGCATCCAGTTAATTAAAATAGATTACTTATACTGAATTCGTTAGAAGTAACATGTAAACATGTTTTCTTTTAGTTTGTTTTTATCTTTATTGGTACATTGTATATACACATGATCACACTCAATATTGGGAATTTGTACCAGCATATGCCACGATGTAATTCTTTTTTTCCAATTCCCCTACTCACCCCACAATCAACGTTTTCTTTTAAACAAAGAACTCCTTGCAGTAGAGTTGTGCCTAAAGTATTATTTAAAAATCCAATAATTTTCAAGCTTTGAATATTTCACAGTTTACAAAAGCCATTCAAAATGCTGAATCTCTTCTCATGAAGTTTTTTGGTAAAGGAAACAATCGCCGCTCTTGAAAAATCTGGCCTCCCACGAGCCGTTTGCTTCAAGTTGTGACACACGTAATTGTGGTGAAGGTTAGCTGCCTAACTGCCAGCCTTGCTTCTTCTAGTACGTGCGAGTATCTTTCGATACGAAACCTGATCTCCTCCTCCACCTGATGACCAAGGAATGGCAGCTGGAGCTGCCCAAGCTTCTCATCTCTGTCCACGGCGGCCTGCAGAACTTTGAACTCCAGCCCAAACTCAAGCAAGTCTTTGGGAAAGGGCTCATCAAAGCAGCGATGACAACGGGAGCGTGGATATTCACAGGAGGCGTGAACACAGGTAACTGCAAAGACGGGAAAAGGGAACGCAGGGGGCTGAGAATGTTCCGCCTGAGACCATCTTCTCCCAGCAGTGAATGCACTTCCGTTTTCCACCTCATCTGCCCTCCTGTGCTCACGCTCACTGTGCTCACGCTCACTGTGCTCTCGATCCCCATTACCTAAGTGTTAACCACAGTTACTTCCCACCTCAGTTACTGAAGATAAGAAATAGGTCTGGATAGTTAGTGGTTGACTTTGGAGTCATTCGTTAGCATGACTAATGGGTTTCACAGTTCTTTCAGTTGGTGAGGTTGTTACATAAACTTCAATTACTTGTTTTCTTAGTGCTAGGGAAGGGTTTTACCACTGAGTTACATCTCCACCTCTGCTAACTGTTTAAAGAATGACGTGTGCTTTACATTAGAAATCATGTCTTTGTTCTTGAAGTGATTCCAAGTTTAATGCCACACAGCTTCAACTTTTATAAATGGGACATATTCACATCTGGGGCATAAAATGGGATGCAAAGTCTAAGGGATTTACAGTTTGAAATATATTTTTTTCACAGTACTGGAGGTTGAACCAAAAACCTTCACACTGTACTATGAGATTACAGGCATGTGCCACCATGCCAAGGTAATGTGTTTATTTAAAATATTTTATCAGACCACATCTGCACCCACAGAAGACACTCCTTACTCTGAATTTCAAATAGTATTTTTGTGAAATGAGTTTCTCTACTGTGATAAAGGCACACTAAAGTCAGTTCAGAAGCACTTAACTGTAAGTATGTTCTTATCTGCAAAACATTATTCATGTGCAGCCAATAATGGACTGGATGCTGGTCAATTTTGTTGCTCTATTTTCCAGGCTGAGTGAAAAAAACCCGAGCACTAGTGCACAGGAAATTCTGTAGTAAGTTAATGTGAAGGCGTGGCAAGGTTCAGAGTTAGGGGGATGTTCTGTACATAAGTGTGGGCCAACCAGTCTTTTTTGGACATAATTTATTACTTCTAGAATTAAAAGGATACTTATTAGATAGTAAATAGATAAGTAGATAACAGTAGGTAACAAATAATTTTTTAGATTTAGATCTTTATTGGTATATTATATATACACATCATGATCTCTCAACATTGAGAATCTGTACTAGTATGTGGCACAACTTAATTCAGATTTTTCCCATCCCCTACCCAAGCTTTGTTTCCTTTTTTTGAACCATCACATTTTTCAGAATGCATGATAGATATTGTGAAATAGAAAATATTCACATGGAAATGGGGTATAGGGGTAAGTAATGTGGGCCAACTAGTGGTAGGCAAAACTATCTCAGTCTTGTTTGGTTTTAGTTTGGGTGACATCTGGATGAGATATTGCAAAACCTCCTCCGTGCCTAAGATGTGTGAGCAGCAGTGAACTCCTCAGGTTGTTCGTGCTCAACACTAGGCATTCTGGGAAATCCTGACAGTTCACAGACTAATAGGACCTTTGAGTGACTTAGGTACTTAAGCCATCTCTACTCTTCACCTGGTAATAACCAAAAATCCATTTTCTTTCAATGACTACTCAGGTTGCAGGCTCCACATCTGTTATCTCTCTGATGTACGTTTCCTGACATACAGAAACTAACCCAAGGGGTTTAAAAGAAATTCTGACCACTTTTCTTTTTAGGAAGGTGGACCAGTGCCACTTATTTACCTTTTATAAAATGCATTCATATCCAAACAAGGATTTATACCTTCAATGTCATACACCAGAGTTAAGCTCTGTCTCTCTCCCAGTTTAGCACCTACTCTGCTGCCCAGCATAGGTCTCACGATAGATGCTGAAGCTGGTGTGCAAACTGAAGCACACAGAGGGTGTACCATGAAGTCACACTTGGTGTGTAGGGCTGTACTTAATAAAAGTTTCACATCTTAATGTCAATATCCAGATTTACTTACTTGGTTTGTTTTTAGCAGGATTGTCACTTTGAAGATCTTAGACAAGCAAAAAATAAAAATGATCTAGCAATATTCTCAGCATAGCTCAGTGTGGATTAGTGATCACTTGTACTATTTTGTTACTTTATTTTTAAAAGGAAGGTGTTTTCCTCTCTGATACTAGGGTGATTCGAGAATTGAGTTTTAAACTTACAAATTAGATATGTGCAAATGGCTAAGGAATCAAATTCATCTCCATGTTCCGAGAGGGGATGGTATTAGGTATGAATTTTTGAGTAATGGGCAGAATTTTGATAAATGGGGACATCTTATAAATCTTTCAAGTCTCCTATAACAACGTTCACCTGAGAGGAAAGGTTTTAGAAATTACATATTATAAATGACTTGCCAAAAGGAACTACTTTCCCTACCACCATGTAAACTGAGTTTCTTCACTTCTCATTATCAGTGGGAAAGGTCGTGATGATAGTAGAGGAAAACAAAATGATGAAGATTAAAGGACATAGTTCAACAAATTTCCCACAAAGGAAGCCGTTATTTTCTGACAATCAGCCTTTCCACATTACAGGGTACAAATAGGAAGATGAATTTAAGCTTAATAAAATCTGAGCTAAGGAACTATTTTAATTACCCTGACCACTATTTAATACCACTGTGCATGTTATTTTTTTGTCAGGATGTAATCAAGGTATTGATTCTTAAATACACCAACAGATGACTATGCCAGTAAGAAAAATCTTCTCTAAATTCAAAGAATTGTATTTTCATGGATATTAAATGCTTTTTATTTTTTATCAGTCAGCCCTTAGTTGCCTATATAGCCACAATTTTATGTTCTCTCCGACATTATGTAGTTTATAGAGAAATGTGTCAACATTATACATTTCAATGTATTTCACCTTGGGAGAAATTTATCACAATTTCCTTTAGAATGATGGAGATGAGAATTTAGAAGACAAGATTAATACTTCTCTCTTCCTTGTAGGTGTCATTCGCCACGTTGGAGATGCCTTGAAGGACCATGCATCCAAGTCTCGAGGGAAGATATGCACCATCGGTATCGCCCCCTGGGGGATTGTGGAAAACCAGGAGGACTTGATTGGAAGAGATGTAAGTCCCTCTCTCACTGGAGTGAAGTCAGTGTTTATATCATACACAGGATAGTACTTGTTTAATTACCACCCCACACACTGAAATTTATGTTAGGAATTATTTCTGGGTAAATGCCTCTTTCCCAAAACCTAGATAAAGTCCAGGTCAGTTCTTTTCAACCTAGAAAGATCAAGAGAAAAACTTAATCACCCCTTCTCTTCTTGAATCAACCAGCGATCTTTGTCTATCAAATCTAGAAGTGCTTTTGGTAGGGCTGTATTAAAACCAATTTATACCATGAACAAACCATGACTGGTACACAAATGAGGACTCCTCTCACCTTAGGCCTGGGCACTCAAGATTATTATTCAAGTGTCCTTCACTCAGCTCACAAGGCCTCCAGCAAGTTTTTTTCTGTTTGATCTTACAGCATTACTACTTAGCCCTGCTTTGCTAAGTGCTTGGTAGGACATAGGCTCAGCTATATTAGTTCCCACTTAGAAACACCTTGGTCATATATAGCAAGTAGGCAGCCTGCTTCCTGTTCTGCTGATCAAGGCCCTCCTTTGCCCAATCAGTTGACAATTTTTCCAGAAATCCAGGGCATTTTGTTTCAATTTCTTATGTCTATTCCTTTCATGAATCTCTTCACCAAAATACATATACATACACACACCTAAAGATGAATAGTGGGGAGTCTCTACCTGCCTTAGAATTTTCTGTCCCGCCAAACATTTCCCTTAAATTACTATAACATTCACTGAAAATAAATTTTAAACTATAAGTTTATTTCCTAGAGAATCACAATATGCTAAAATGACCTAAATGGAAAAAGAATTTAATAGTGCATTTTATTAACATGTAATTATTTATAATGTTGTGGATCAGAAGTATTTTGCAATGTTCATAGCTTCCAGATTCCCACTGCAAATTCTATTTATTATTCAAATAGAGCAGGGGTGTTTTAGAACCCTCTTAGACTGATAAACTGAGTAAATGTCTTAGGATTATTTCTGTATGCAAGACAGAATGTGTTACCTTGTTCTTCCTGTGAATCTTAAGGATGATTGCATATTGCATTTGCTTGGTTTCCTGTGATGGAAAAAAGGACATCCTCATTCATGTATGGCCTGCCAAGTCAGTGGGTCTAACTTCACCATGGTGCACAAAATCACTAGTGATAACCGAAGAAGGTACAGAGCAGCTACTTGAAAGGAACCAACTAGGAACAAAGCTAATAGTGCAAACAAACCGATAGCCCAAAACACAGTTGCAGGAGAAAGCTGCTTACAAAGAAGGCCATCCTATGAAAGTGGTAGAGATACTTAATCCAATAGGTGTGCAGATCTTAATGTACACTAAAAATATGATAAAAGCAAGGTGGTAAGATACTTCCAAGAGAATGTCAAAAAGCTTTGATCAAAAATATCATGATTGGGCCAGGGATTTTAAATATATATACACATATATATGTATGCATGTATATGGTGATTGCTGTTACTTAGCACCACCCAATGGAAAAGGCAACTCATAAAAACACTATGATGTGCCTCATCCACTTTATTCACTGGATCTGGCAACTCAAAACTTCTGGCTCTTCCCAAAGTGAACAATGACCATGAATAGTATTTTGAATAGATTTAGAACATTAAGGAAGTCATAACAGCACAACTAGAGATACTTCAAGAAAAGGACTTCCAGAACTACTTAAGAAAGTGGCAAGACCTTTCTTGAGGGGATAGACACGTTTGAAGCAAGGGGGAATGTATGGCAGTGTGTCTTTTAGTGTAACAAGTATTTTATTTAAACACATACAATACTTTTATCAACTCTTTTAAGTTATTTTTGCAACCAAGCTTGAACAAATAAATTTGGATAATATACTTGATAAAGAATTGAAAAGCTCAATGAGATCCAAAAGAACAGATAAATTAGTAAGCGAAATTAGGAAGATAATACAGGACATGTTTGAGAAATTCAGGAACGAGACAGGTTTTAGAAAAAAAACAAATAGCTAAACCTTCATTTCTACTTCAAACTGAGCTGCTATAAACATAGATGTACATTACGTTGCTGTGATAGGAATCTTTTAATTCTCTCACGTGTATCTCTAGCAAGGGAATAGCAGGGTCCAATGAGACCTCTAATCCTAGGTTTTTGAGGAATCTCCACACTGGTTGCACCAGTCTACATTCCCTCCAACAGTGGAGAAGGGTTCCTTTCTCCCCACAGCCTCACCAGCATTTGTTGCTGGCAGCCATTCTTTATGAGATAACATCTCAGTGTTGTTTTCATATGTATCTCTCAAATGACCAGTGATGTTGAGCATTTCTTCATATGCTTCTTGACTGCTTTTATTTCTCCCTCTGAAAACTATGTTCATTTTAGATGCCCATTTTTGAATTGGGTCTTTAAATTTGGGGAGGCTGATTTTTTAAAAACTCTTTATATATTTAGACAGTAGCCCTTTGTCTGAGAAACAGCTGGTAAAAATTCTTTCCCATATTGTTAAATGTCTTTTCGCTCTGCTGGTGGTTTCTCCTTTTGTGCAGAAGCTTTTTACACTTGATCTTAGCCAAAAGGCCGAGAAGCGATGTGCAGAAGCTTTTTAGTAAGATGAAATCCCGTTTGTAGATTCCTTCTGCTAGTTCTTGTGCTACAGAGGTTTTGTTCATAAAGACTTTCCCTAAGCCAGTATCTCCAAGAGTTCTACCTACTTTGTTTTCCAGCAGGTTTAGTGTTTCTGTTTTAATATTTAGGTCTCTAATTCACTTTGATTTTACTTTAGTGCACAGTGAAAGAGATACGTCTAGCTTTTTAGTCTTTGGCAGGTTGAAGCCCAGTTTCTTCCAGCACCATTTGTTCAAGAGGCTGTCTTTCCTCCATTGAGGATATTTGGCACTTTGTCAAAGATGAGAACGTTTAGTATATCTGGAATTGTTGCTGGATCTTGTAATCTATTCCACTGATCCTCGGGTATGTTACTTTGCCAGTACCCTGCAGTTTTTATGACAGTGGCATTGTAGTGTAGTTTCAAAGAGTTTTAATAAGTCAAAAATATAGCAGAAAACCTCAATAGACTCGATCAAACAAAAGGAATACATGAATTTGAGGACAGGTCCTTTTAAGAATAAAGAAAGTATTTAAAACCCTTGGGACAACATTAAATGAACAGTTTTGTGTAATTTCAGAATATCTGGTGGTGAGGAGAAAAATTACCCTAAGTAATAGCAAGGAATTTCATAATCTTGAGAAAGATATGGATATCTGTGTACAGGAGCCCAAGCAGAAATGATCAGAAAACAGCTTCATTACAGCACACTGTAGACAAACTGTAAAAAATAGACAACCCTTTAGCTACAGTAATAGAGAAGAACTAAATAAAATCAGAAAGGAAAAAGACATTACAACTGATTCCACAGAAATAGAAAGATCACTAAGGATTATTGCAAACTAACTGGAAAAACGGTAGAATAGGGCACATTTTAAACCATGAGAACATAAAACATCTGAACAGACCAGTAAGAGTAAAGGGATTGCATCAGTAATCTAAAAGTTCTCTAACAAAGAAAAGCCCAGAAACAGATGACTTCATTGTTTAATTTTACCATATTATCCTATGGTAGTGGGGATTGAACCTAGGGCCTTTATATTAAGCTAGAACCCCAGCCCTATTTTATTTTTAGACAAGATCTTACTAATTTACTAAACTGATGGGCCTGGACTTGAAGTTATGATCCTCCTACCTCTTCTTCCAGAGTACTGGGATTATAGGAATACACCACAAATTTGACCAAACTTTTCAAGAACCTGTCATGTGCCTATAATGTCAGCAGTGTGGAAGAATGAAGCAGGAAGACTGCAGGCTTAAGGCTAGCATGGACAGTTTAGCAAGACCTTGTCTCAAAATTTTAAAAAGAGCTGGTGATATAGCTGAGCAGCAGAGCATTTGCCTAGCGTACACACAGACCAGGTCCAATCCCCTGTACGAAAGAATAGTGTCACTATGGAAAGGGAGGGAACCCTTTCAAACTCCCCATTACCAAAACAACAACAAAGAAAAAACACAGGGAACCTATCAAATCCCTGATGAACACACACATATAAAATTTTTCAACAAAATACTAGCAAATTGAATCCATGCTCACACCAAAATGATCATCTCCCGTGATTAAATTGACTTTATTACTGTGATAGGATGGCTCAAAATATTCAAATGAATAAGAATATCAACAGAATTAATATAAATCTTACGATCATCTTAATATAGAAAAAGCTTTTGATCGGTTAACATCCCTTTATGGTAAACATGCTAGGTATAGAAATATTGTACCTCAACATAGTCAAGGCTATCTATGCCAAACTCAGACAACATCATACTGAATAGGGAAAAAACTGAAAACATCCTTTTAAGATCAGGAACAAGAAAGCATATCTACTTTCTTACTGAGTATAACATGAGAGGTTTTAGCCAGAATATGGAGGCAAGAGAAAGAAAGGAAAGGATACAAATGAGAAGGAAGTCAAACAATCCCTGTTTGCAGATGCTATGATCGTCCAGAGGAACTTAAACTCTCTAAAAAGCAAATATACACCTACTAGCACTAGCAAATGAATCTGGTAAAGTAGCTGGATACAATAATCAGTAGCTTTTCTGAAGGACACCCCTCACATGACTTGAAAAAAAAATCATGAAATTCTTATGAACTCACTAAAGACAATAAATGGCCAAAACAGTCCTAAAGAAGAACAAAGCTGGAGGCATCACAGTATTTATTTCAAGACTTACTCCTGAGCTATAATAACAAAAACAGCATGGTACTGGCATAAAACCAGTCACAGAGACTAGAGATCTAAAGTAAATCCAAAGATGCCTGAGACACACAGAGAAAGGACAGCCTCTTCAAAAAGTAGCACTGGGAAAACTGATTATTTAAATGCAGAAGGCTGAAAGCTGACCCTTCCCTCTTACCTGTAAAAACAAAAAACAACTCAGTTCATGATGGACTAGAGAGCAGAAGCTCTAAAACCACCAGAAGTAACACAGGAGAAAGAAAGAAAAAAAGGAGGCAGGGAGGGAAGGAGGAGAAGAGGGAGAAAATACATAGATATTTTTCTGGGTAGGGCTCAAAACGTACAAAGAAGCAAAATCAAGAACTGACAAATAGGATTATATCTAACATAAAAAAGCTTTTCAACAGCACAAGAAAATAACAGTGAAGAGAGAATCTATAAAATGGAAATATTTGCCATCAATTCACTTAGCAGAAGGTTCCTATTCAGAATACACATATAAGGAGTTAAAAAAAAAGAGAGATAAGTAATGTAGTGAAAAAGACCTAAGTAGACATTTCTCAAATACACAAAAATAAATGACCACTCAGTATGTGGGAAAAATATGGCTAAATAGCATTAGCCACTGGAGACTACAATGAGACAGCAAAGCTAGACTACAATGAGACACCATCTCATTCCAGTTCAAATAGCTGTCAACAAATACTGACAAGGATATGGAGAAAAAAGAAACATTACATTCCACTGCTGGGAATATAAGTTAGTCTAGGCTGTATGCAGAACAGTAGAAAAGTTGCTTAAAAAGCTAAGAATAAATGTACCATATCATCCAGCTATCTCATTTCATGCCAAAGCAATGATCTGCATACCCATGTTAATCATGGCACTATTCACAACAGCTAAGCTATTGTGCCAGCCCAGTTGCCCGTCAACAAATAAGTTGATAAGGAAAATGTTATATATGCATATATATCACATTCATATTATTTATATTGCTATATTATGTAGTAGTATTCAGCCATGAAGTAAAAGGAAATATTGTCACGTATAGCAAAGTCAATGGAACTAGAAGACACTATGTGAAGGGAAATAAATCAGACATGATAAACCAAGTAGCACATGTTTTCTCTCATATATGAGAGCTAAAAATAAGTTCTTCTGAAAGTAAAACAGTAATTACTAGAGATTGGGGAGTGGCAAAAAAAAAGGCTAGATTTGATCAGTTCCACATATATAGAAATGTAATGCTGCATTAAAAAATTTTAATGATCTATACTATCTAAAATAAAGTACAACTTTCTGGCCTTTAAAAAGTGTCAGGTTATAGAGTATGCATAAAATAAATAGCTATAGTGTAATTTTTCAGTAAATCTTCTAAGATTGACTGAATTTTCCAAAACTTTATTGAACTGGTGTAGTGATAGTGAACATCCTTGTTCCTGATCTTAGTGTGAAAGATTTCACTTTTTGACCACTTAGTATGATGCTGGCTGTTGATTTCTCTAAAGTGAAATGCTTTTATCTAAGTAAAAAGCTTTTATCAGTTTGAGATAAAGACCATCTATTCCAGTTTTCTATGTGATTTTAATCATAAATGGGTGTTGAATTTTGTCAAATGCTTTTTCCTGCATCAATTGAGATGACCATTTGGTTTTTGTCTTTGAGTCTGTTAGTGTAGTGTGTTACATGTATTGATTTACATATGTTGAACCACCCTTGTGTCCCTGAGATAAATCCAGCTTGGTCAGAGTGTATGACCTTCCTGATGATCCTCTGTATTCTGTTCACCAGTATCTGACTGAGAATTTTTACATCAGTGTTCATTAGGGAGACTGGCCTATGGTTCTCTTTTCTGGCTGGGTCTTTCTCTGCTTTTAGAATCAGTGTAATGGTTTCTTCCAGGGATGAATTTGGGAGTATTGTTTCCCTTTAGATTTCATTGAAGAGTTTGAGGAGTAGTGCCATTAGCTCATCTTTAAGTCCTGTAGAATTCAGCAGTAAAGCCATCAGGACCTGGACTTTTATTTAAGTAGGTTTTTAATAACATTTTCAATTTCACAATGATATTGGGGTGGTTTCCTATGAATTGGAGAATTAGAATATACATAGAGGGCTAGAGATTTAGCTCAGTGGTTCCGGCACCTGCCTAACAAATGCATGGTCCCTGGTTTGATCCCTGGTAACTACATACAACAATACTAGGCATGGTGACTCACGCCCACTGGCAGTCAGTACCACACATCACAATGCCAGGCTTGGTGGCTCAAGCCTGTAATCCCAGCACTTGGGAGGTAGAGGCAGGAGGAGTGCTGAGATCAAGACTTGCCTGAGCTACATAGTGAGCTCAGGACCAGCCTGAACTACAAAGTGAGACCCTGTCTCAAAAAAAAAAAAAAAAAAAGAATATGCACAGAGTTTCTTGGGCTGTTGGGTAGTGACAGCATTAGCTTTTCAAACTGAAAATTAGAGTAAAAAGACTGCTAGTGTTTATTATTTATGATACTTATAATATGAATGTTAAAGGTTAATGATTCAAAACTATCACACAGAGACATGAATAAAATAATCACCACTGGAAATCTCCCTAGAGAGATTGTAATCACCAAATTAGAAATGTGGTCTTATAAGCTTTATAAGCAGTATGAATTTAGTTAGGATAAATACATTGCCTTCTACCTTTTTTCTTCCATTGTTTATATTCAAGCTCATGAATAATAAACATCAAAAAACAAAACCCCTAAATTTTTGGCATCATATATCACATAGCACAGAAAACCTAACCAAATGTGCTATTAAAAATCTTACCACTTCAGGATTCCATCAAAATGTAATCATTTGAACATTAATTTCATTTCTTCATCTGAATATAAAAACATTAGTTCTATCATTACATAGTTTCCATGAAAATAATCATAATGAAAGAAATTATGATTTATCGAGTTTAGGAGCTGGTGAATACTAGCATATACCAGCCTTTTTATAGCCTATACTCTTTTTATAGTTGAGTAAACTAAATATGAACTAGAACTTAGATCCATCTATCAGCAGGGATCATCCTTGGAACTATGTCAAAGATAAGGAGAATTTTTAAAAATATGTTACAGTTCAGTGAGATATCAACCAATACCTTGTGCCTATTAATTGAACTTGCAAATATGCTCAGTGAGTGTCCCAAGAGAAACACAGCCTGGATAGAAGATTATTGAAGGCATTGCCAATGGAAAGCCAGAATTAAAATTTTCACAGAGCACATTTTACATTTAGATTTCTTACTTCAGACAACAATTTGACCAGAACTGTATCAAATAATTTAACAGTTTCTGAAGTCTTTATCATTTGTCTTTCCCAAAACAAGATTTACCAGACATATACCAAATTACATATCCAGACATAATCACAAGAAAAAGTGCTTTTCATTTTAACTGGAGGAGAGACATTATGTTTGGCTAAGATTTCCAACACATCATTGTGTTGCTATTAAATTACTTTTCCATTCAATGTTCTGCCTTCCCTTGACTATAGTTTGTTTTCCTGAGCTCTGCAATCTCTAAAGATTTTTACATTTAATTAAAAGTGCTCTTTTGATGTCATCTTTATTTTTCAAGCCAAGAAACGTCAAGGTCAATATTGATTGCTAATTTGGATGCAGTTATCAATTCATTATATTTGGAACTCAGTTTCCAAGGCAAGCCAAATATGACTTCATATATAATATGAAGTCAAAGAAGGTTCCAGTGGAGGCCCCAGTGTGAGGTTTATGAGACTTCTGTGATTATGTTAGATAAAATGTATCCACAATCCAGAGGAAGTCAAAAGAAAAGGCCATAGACAAACCCAAATCACTGAGTTCCTTAAGACAGAGTGTCTGTTTCCTGAACTTCGTCCAGATTCCAGGGTGACAAGGCAGCAGTTGTATTCAGATACTGGAGGAAGATAGTCTGAATTTGAGCATGTTGGTTTGGAAGTCCCTAGCAGGTTTCTACATGCAAACATCTTACACGCTAATAAGTACATGAGGCAAAGCTTAGGAGAAAAACTGGGCTACGTACTATTGAAAGCATTTCGTATAGATGCTCGTTCCATCCATGTCAATGGATGGGGTCACCACAGGAAGGTGAGTAGAGGGAGTAAAAGAAGGACCTATGCCTACATCCTGATGATGCTGCAGATAAAATGGCTGAGGAGAGGCTGAGTAGAGGCAAAGAATCCTACAGAGGAGACCAAAGAGGTGTCTGAGATGCAGAAACTAAATGAGAGAGTAATGGAAGCCAGAGAAAATTGTGCTTCAGAAAGACAGAGTGAAGGGCAAAGCCAAGTGCTACTGAGAGGGGACAGAAGGAAAAGGCTTGAGCCTGTCCGTCCACACCGAGACCAATGTCACTGGCCTCATCAGCCAGAGCTGGGGCACTGACGGCGGATTTCAGTGGGTTGAGGAGAAGAATTGCAGAAGCACAGTTGGTAGATACTTCAGAGGCTCTCCCGCGACACAGAGAGAAGACGGGCTAGCCAGAGGGAGTCACAATGTGAAGGATTTCTTTTCTTCCGGAAAAGTTGGACATGAATTTATATATTGGTGGTAGAACAGGACATAGGGATAAAGACATGATGAAATTAATTTCTAAAAGGGCTATGAGGCAAGAGAGTACAGCTGAGGACGAGGAAACAACCTCTTGTGTTTACTTGTAACTGGAGAAGAGGGAAGCGCGCACAAGCAGAGGGATGGTGGCAGAATGCTGAAGGAGTTGGAGCCTGGAGGCTTAACCACAAAAGGGCCCTACGGTCAAGAGTTCCGTATGGCTTACGAAGGGCCCACACCTTCCTGATCACTTTTACATAAACCAACTTAATCCTCACAGTAGCATTCCAAAACTGTTCTTACTGTCTTTGTCATCTGTGGTAAAACTAAATACAAGAGATTAGATAGCTTGCCCAAAGTACCATGACTAGTAAAGGATGATGTTATTTAAAAGTAGGTCCCTACTATCAGATTTCTTTTACTATGAAATACCACAATAGCTATCAATGACTTGAGCTTATGTTTGCATTGTTCTCTGAGTTCATATCTTAGTTAATCCATATGATAGGTATGCTCCTTGACTAATGATGGGATTATGTCTCACAAATCCATTTGAAATTTTTAAAAAATTTTGTAAGTTGAAAATTCATTATATCTAATCCATCTAATATCGGAGTCTAGGATAGCCTACCTTCGACATGCACAAAACATTTACATTAGCCTGGACTTCAGTAAAAACATCTAACACACAGATCATTTTGTAGTAAGTACTGAATAGCTATTATAGATTATTGAATATAGTACATAAATACAGTGTTGCTTATTTACCTTTCCAACTAGGTAGGGGCTCAGGGCAACTATACAACAGCCCAAGTAGAGTATCATAGTGTGTATTACTAAATCAGAAAAATATCAGTCTCTGAACTAACATGTCCATTCCCTAGGCAGCATTGCCTTTGACAGCATCATAATGTCCGAAGTCCTAAACTGTATGAAGAAATAGAGGATAAATAACTTGCTTAGGGCCACTCAGGTAGCATAAGTACAAGCACAGGCATCAAATGGAAGGACGGAGTTCAAGACAGAAGTGAGAGGAGCCGGGAGGACTTAGCACCTGGTTGGAAAAGGAACTAAAACCCATCGGAGTGCAGAAAAGGGATGCCAGGGAGCACCAAGGACTCGTACAATGGGGACTAGAGCACATCTTTTCAGAACAGAGAGATGATACATTTTGAAGCCTCCAAAATATTACACTATTAGATTATTTATATAATGACATTGTTAAACATTACCCCAAAACCTAATGGTTTTAAAGCACCAGCACTGCTTGTCTCACAGTATTTCGGGCAAGAGATCTGTGAATGGTTTACCTGGATGGTTCTGGTTCTCTTCTGAGGTCACGTCAAGAGGGCAGATGGGTTACGGTGCCTCCTTCAAAGATTACTACTGGGCAGTCAGAGTTCCTGGCCCTGTGGACCTATTCTCAGGCTACTTTACTATATTCACAGCTTGGCACAGGCTTCCTTTAGAGTAAGTGACCTGAAAGAGAATTAAGAGAAACTGAGGAATTCATATTTTATTCTATTCCTCAGAGGCGGGGCACTGACTCCAACCTTCACCAAGAGAAAAGTTTCAAAGAATGTCTGAACACAGTTTAAGGTCACCCCCACTCGATACCTCGTGACTGCTAAAGAAAGTGATCCCTTTCCTAATTTAAGACCTGTCCCCACAGCCAGTAGCTGAATGGCCCAGTTCTCCCCTTTGGTTGGGCCGAAGCCAGGTGAGTCCATTCAAGTAGAAAGCTCGAAATGAGGGCCATGGAACTCTCGGCAGGACACACGTTGAGGGACTTGTGTTCAAAGTGCTGCCCGAGGATGTAGTTGATGCTCCCGCAGATTTTAGTGGGAGTCACACAGCTAATACCCAGGTGCTCTTTGGAAAGGTGTCCCTGGGTTTGCCAGTTACTTGTATGGACTGTTGTGGCCAGAGCAGCATTTGGATTTCGGTATGCCAGCTTCATACCTAAATGTACAGCTGTGTTGCCTGAATAGGAAATAAGCAGCCTATGCCTCACTGGCTGGACCTACGGAGCCTTTCTTTTGCCCATTTCACTCTTAGTCCCTGTGTCCCTTTATCTCCAACACCAGAGGTTGCTTCCCTCTTCGCCATGGGAGCTCCTTTTCTCTAGCAGAAAGGAATGCTGGATTTTGTTTCTGCCCAAAGCACAACCCCGTTTTGTTGCCTGCTGGTCCCTTTCCTGACCTCTATCTGTGCACAGTTCTAGATGACTCAGCTGGAAATAATCTGATCAGCTATCAGAAGGATTCCAAAGCCCAGTTGAGCCACTAGCAAAAAAAGAAAAGAAAAAAATTGTCCAGCAGAAAAACTAACCCTAATATTCTCTCTAAATTTTAAATCAGGTTGGATTCTCTGTCTTCTATTTTAATGTGAGTTTGTTTAAAAGGGAGCTTAAACTATACTGTGGTGAGTAGGTAAGTTTGGGAAAAACACCTCAATTCTGTGAAGCCATATAGTTCCCCTGATGAAAGAAACACACTGATTACTCCATGGAAGTCACTGCCCACATAGTGCCTGGCATGGAAGATGTGCCCAGTGAATGCTCATTTTCCTCTGGTCTAAATTAAAACCACAGTGCCATTAGGAAGGAAAAGATGATTCTCTAGACCCTACAGTCCCGACCCTGCTGCTTAAAGCCTGTGGATACAAAACTCACTAGGTAATGGGGCCCAGAGCCCATGACCTGTGATGGATGGCAGAAAAACCTGATTTAACCCAATTCACTTCTGTTTTGAATAGCAAGTGCCCAAAGTGCCACTTAACAATTGGAGAAATGGGAGAGATCTAAGGACATACAGGAATGACTGTTTTTTTTGTTTGTTTGTTTGTTTGTTTGTTTGTTTGAGACAGGGTCTTCTTGCTTTGTAGTTCAGGCTGGCTCTGAGCTCACTGTGTAGCACAGGCAAGCTTTGAACTCAGCAATCCTCTTGTCTCTGCCTCCCGAGTGCTGGGATGACAGGTGTGAGCCACCACACCGGGCACTGTGGTATATGGTATTGATTGCTGGTGGGCATGTGTCTCCACGCCTAGCACTGTATGTGGTTTCTGGGGATTGAACTCAGGACCTTGCTCTTGCGAGGCAGGTGCCGGAACTACTGAGCTAACCCTCCAGTCCTGGAATGACTGTTTTTATAACCAACACACACTCAACATCACTATTCAGTATTAACTTGAAAAGACCAAGTGTGCCTTTCAACACATACTGTCCAGGCTCCAGTTTAGCAGATGGGAAATCTTCAAAAATCAATCACATCTTCTGTTTGACAGATAAGAAAACTGCAGCTCAGGAGTTTCCTTTTGTAAATATATATATGCAACATCATTTTGGATATTATCTAGATCCCTGATGATGTCTCCTCGAGCCAGCACAATGATTGCCATGTACTGTACTTCTTTATTACACTGAAGGAATGAATTCAAAGACCTTCCCGAGGTCACAGGTTGATGCTTTGAAAACCTAAGACTGGAGGCCCACACGCTGACTTCGGGCTCCTTACTCCTAGGTTCCACCAGAACATGCTGAAAATAGCCAGAGAAACACCAGCAGGTATCTTAGGCCAGTTTCTACATGACTCACTGGAGCCCATCCAGGGAAGATGCAGCAGGCCCATGCCACCAGGGAGGTGTTATGTTTGTCCGCAGCGTCTCTGAATCAGTCTCTTCCTGGATATGATGCTATCTCTGCTCATGTTTCATATGAAACAGCTTTGACTGCCACCAAACCCTCACACAGCCCCTGCTGCATTTCACAAGGAATCTTTGTTTCAGAGTCTATAGAGCCTTTGGAAATAGAACCTTATCAATCAGCACAACGGTGCTAAATGAGACACAATGCACAACTGAGTAAAGAGTTGTCTCACTCACTCTGAAGGGACAAGAAAGCAAAGAAAAATGCCATTGCTTAGAGGTATTCTGCCCTCTGATGCCCAGACAATAGTAAGGGCATAAAATCCATTGCTAAGAATTCTCTTTTAGGTTTGGACACTACTCTACCAATCATGATAACCTGCCAAATTTTAAGGTCGTTCACGTACCATTCAACCTTTCTCATCAAAGATTCTTCATCTGAACTATGAAACATAGAAAATTTGACTGTTGTCTTCTCAGTTCTTCCGATGACGGAACATATCCTGGACCTCCTATATTAATATAAGGAAAGTGATCATTGACAAGCAATGAATGCTCTGGGGCATTAGGAATTAATTTTCTCACAAAATCCTGGCTGAGAAATGTCCTGCCTACCATTCAATGTATAAGTCACCCACGTGTCACGTCTCACCAACACACTTCCACAATGTCGGCCCGTTCTGAGGAGCTCTTACAAGAAAGTGGCAGTGCCTGTCCCCCAAATCTCATCACAGAAAAGCTGATTTGTATTCATGCCATTAAAAAGACATTATTCTATATGGAAAACACAGTAGAAGGAATCCCAAATCTTTTGTACATATGCAGATTGTTACTCAAAAGTAGACTGGGGGCATGTCTGTAATGAATATTAAGGAAATTTTGTAGCAAAGTTACACCAAAATGTATGTTTCTTAAGTACTTATTTCCATCTTTTCAGTTAATCAACAAATAATTCCAGACCATCAGCCCCTTAGATGCTTGGGAGGATGTAACAGAAAAAAAGCACTTTGCACATTTTGCCAAAAGATGGTTGATTCTTATTCTGTGCTTACATTAAGTGAAATCTTATGTAAAACAAGGAGTCCAGGATTTGTCTGTTTTGATCACTGGTTTACATCTGGAGACTCGGCTTATCACTGGTAAGATAGAGCAGATCTGGAGAAGGAATTAATGTTTGTAGCATGGCTGCTATAAGCCAGGCTGGTACCAGGTTCTTTGCACATATCTCAACTAATCCCTCAGAGGTAAGTGGTTTAATAGTTTATGTCTTACAGATTAAAAAGTCGAACTCATATCTGTAGGGAAACGGATGTACCTTGAAATCATAATTAAAGTCAAGATCTAATATCATTAGATATTGCATGGTTTTTCTTACACATGAATCCCAAAGTATCAAGAGCAAAATACAAGATAGATACTAGGAAATTAGGAGGTAAACCTTTGGAAGAAAGGAAGGGGAAGGAAGGATATAAAAGAACTGAGATGCGTTACATATATGTACCAGCTCCCCATCATTAATGTGATTCTTACATACAGCAAACATGTACTAATAAAAAAGTTCAACTCAAACTCACACAGCCATTGGAAAAACTGGGATCCAAACAGATTTGTGTCCTCAAGCTGGTTTAAGAACCCAGTATATCTTCCTTCAATGAGGACTAAAAACTATATACAGACATTTTACCTACTCTTCTGATTTACATTCCACATTATTCAACAGATTAAAATCTGTCAAAATATGGTCACCTTTAACTTACCTTCAGCACAGTGAAAAAAATTGGAATTCGAGAACAACTCTAAATTTGACCCTGCTGCCATGACTAAAGCAAATATACCCTGTTCCCAAGGAGCTGTTGAACTGTATTTCACAAGAGAAGAGGGTCACAAGTCAGAAGTCTAAAGCACCCAAGTGCTTAGAATCTAGTGAAGAAGAGAGATACACATCAGCACATGATTTCATTACCCTCCTTTGAGACTGTGGTAAATGCAACAGACAGGCTGAGAATCACAATTCCATTATTCACTTGAATGCATTCATGAAGAATCTTTTTTTTTTTTTTTTTTTTGAGACAGGGTCTCGCTTTTGTAGTTCGGGCTGGCTCTGAGCTCACTATGTAGCCTAGGCAAGCTTCAAACTCAGCAATCCTCCTGTCTCTGCCTCCCGATTGCTGGGATGACAGGCGTGAACCACCACACCTGGCACTGTGGTATGTAGTATTGATTGCTGGTGGGCGGGAGTCACCACGCCCAGCAATGTATGTGGTTACCAGGGATTGAACTCAGGACCTTGCACTTGCGAGGCAGGCGTCAGAACCACTGGCCCCTTCATGAAGAATCTTAAGGGGTGTGTGTGTGTGTGTGTATGTGTGTTTTAGCCAGTGCAAATATCTAGGACTCACTGCTCTTGTCTTTCCCCTCCTTCACACAGAATCCTCAAGAGCTACTGCTACAAGAAAGAATGGTATTAATGCATTTTTTGTCATCCAAGAGCACAATGCTGAGGCATTTTAAAAACATACTTTAAAACGGGCTTTAACAAAATTTTCTGGGCTGGAGATTTAGCTCAGTGGTTCCAGTGCCTGCCTAGCAAGCACAAGGTCCCAAGTTCAATCCCTAGTAACCACATACAACAATATCAGGCGTGGTGACTCAGGCCACCAGCAGTCAGTACCACATACCACAATGCCAGGTGTGGTGGCTGACGCCTGTAATCCCAGCACTCAGAGCCAGGAGGATTGCTGTGCGTTCAAGGCTTACCTGGGCTACCTAGTAAGCTCAGGGCCAGCCTGAACTACAAAGCGAGACCCTGTCTCACAAAAAAATAAAAAAATTTCTGCTCCCCATGTTTCCACAAACCAGTAATAGTTATTAACTGCACTCTGCTGTAGAATTAATGTTGTATTATCAAAAATGAGCAGCAACAAAAGGGGATTTGAGCTACTCAACCACTCTCCCTGTGACAAGGGCTGCGAACACGGTGGAAGCACAGTCCACTGCCTCTGCTTCGGAGCACTCCTCCCCACCGTCTAAAAGCTGGCACTGAGTGCCGTGTCATGTGATTACTACAGACAATCAAACGTGTTATCATTGAAAGCCAAGTTAAAAAAAAAAAGCCAAGTAAAATAAAGCTATGAATTCACCTCATATTGATAAATTTAAAACATGAACATATATTATGCCATGGACATATATTATGCCATGGACATATCTTCATGGAACTGAAAGCTATTTCAAAAGTTCACAGTGATATACAGTTATCAATTTTGCATAAACCAAATTTCCAAATAATTCAGATTTTTTTTTTAAGATTTGAACAAAAGTATGTCTGTCTCAAGTTTGCCTACTCATTATTAATCAGTACACTTTATGTTCTAGACCCATGAGGTTTTGGATCAGTCCCCCGGTTTAAAATAATGATTTACATGAGTTCTTAACTCTCCAAGGCCGCCCTTCCTAAATCACTCTGTAATTCCTTTAACAAACTATTCCATTTTACTGCCACTGTTCATGCTGAGTTACTGCATTCTGAAAAAGAACAAGAGCATCTCAACTCTGTAGTTAATGTACACACTGCACAAAGGCACAGAAATCAAAACCCAGCAGCATTTATTTATGACTTGTCAATTTCAGTAATTCAGAACAGTGATAGCCATACTGAGGCTGGGTAACAATAACCCTGTTGAATGTTCTCTTCTCCTTATCTTCAAAGAAGTTCCTTCCTTAATATTTAGAAGCAGATTTCCAACATATATTGTGTTTCCACTGGGTATCAACGGTGTGGGGAAAAAAAAAAAGAAGCATAGATTTGGGTAAAGAGACAGACCAGGGTGTGAATTTTGGCTGGGTGTATAAAAAGACTTGGAAAACTTACTTCACTGGTTTCCTGTTTGTTTGTTTTTTTTAATCTACAAAATGAACTCAGTCTTTAACTTGTAGAAGTCCTACAAACAATGCATAAAACAAGCAGTTCACAAAAAAAAAAATCAGTTATTTTTATAACAAAAATCTAGAAGAACACTAAAATTACCCCAGTTTGGGCTGCACAATTTTTGGCCTGACTCTTAATGGTCTCATGAGACATTTTAGTTTGAATGTATTTCACACTTAAGGTGTTCAGTAAGAGTAGTATTGATTTTAAATAACAGGCCTTCAGATAGCTGAATGATATCAATAGAAAAGACTTATTCTGTCTTCCATTCTCTATGATCACAAAATTGTTTTGCTGTGCCTCTTAAAGTATGGACCTGAGAGAAGATGAAGTAAAATAACAATTTAATTTTTTTCATTAGGAAATAATCAACTTCAACATGAAACACTCATTGGCATGCGCAGTTTTTTAGTGTAAAAGCATAAACTCTTGTTTGTTAGGCGTGTGGTAAATAAGTATTTCTTTAAGGACAGAGTTGCTTTGAATTCTAGGAATAGGACACAGACTGCACTTTACACGGAAGAAAGCAATTCTTTTTCTTTTTCCATCTCCAGCTCTCCTCCCCCGGCTTCCTTCCTTTCCCTGATGTCTGTCTCTTCCTCCATCCCCTGCAGGTGGTCCGGCCGTACCAGACCATGTCCAATCCCATGAGCAAGCTCACTGTTCTCAACAGCATGCATTCCCACTTCATCCTGGCCGACAATGGCACCACTGGAAAGTACGGAGCCGAGGTGAAACTCCGGAGACAGCTGGAAAAGCACATTTCACTCCAGAAGATAAACACAAGTAAGTAGACTATTATTCTTCCCACTGTGGTACCTCTAGAAAGTACGGTCCAAGTGATTCACTTGAAAGTCTTCTGCATCTATGGTACAAAAACTTCAAGCTGTAAACAAGGGCCATCAATTCTCCTGGGCCAGTAGTTCAAGTGAAAGAAAGATTTCCAGAGGAGGCAAACAGAGGTAGAAGAAGCGATTGCACAATTAGGAACCTCAAACTCATTTCTCATGCATGAGAAAATCAAACCCCACCCGGGGTTTGTAAATGCAGAGAAGGTTTCTCTCCAAATGTTTCCTACATGCTTTTCAGAGAAATCCAAGGAGGAAAAACACCCTAGAGGAACTGTTTCTATTTATTAAGCTATTTTTGGTGCCTGAAAGAAGGAAAAAAATGGGGTTGGATGTTAGCAGAGATCTGACTGTGCAGAGGGAATTGAACGTTCTCTAAGGCAAAGCAGCCTGTGAAGCCATCTTGTGAAGTTAATTGTCATATAGCTCCATGCATTCATTCACTGCTGTTGCAAGATTATATATATGTACGTATGGATATATATTTTGGGATGGTTGTATTATTCTCAGCAGTAACTGTGTGCTGGAGACACTGGGTAAACATCTGAACCGTGGAAAGGCACAAACAACAGTGCTCCCCAGATCGCTGTGGGGCTCGCATCTGAATGTAATCACTATATGAAAACACAGTATATTCTTCCTTAGAAAATAAGATTGAATTTTTTTTTTTCACAAATGAGCATGTGAAGCTTCATGGCAATCTCCTATGTGGTGGTAATTCTGTCCCATCAAGGAAATCTGGATCTAATTAAAACTCCAAAACCTGCGATTCTAAGTAACAACAGCGTCTCTTCGCTTGGATGCATGTTCTGCCTGTCCACACCACTCTGTCCTCTGGTGTTTCTTCTGCTTCTGTCCCCAGTGGGGCGTCCTTGTTACAGTCACCTTCCTCCCAGGCCCGGAGTGATAAACTCCTCGGACCACAACTTCTCTTTCTGTACTTCCGTTCTTTGGTGTTAACTTTGAAGAACTACTACTGCTTAAGTAGCAAAGTTTCGTACTTTCGTCATCTTCACAAAGATGTCTAGAATAATGAATTTCGACCTGGGTCTAAAGTAAAAATTCTATTAGAAACCTCCTATCCCGAACTATCTTTGAGAAAAGGAAACATGGTCCTAGGCCATAGTAAACATTTTCTAGGGGTAAAGGGAGGGGTAGAAAAGAATACAAAACTGATCCAGACGTGACCAGACATCAAAGGTAGTGAAGCGCTGTTATCAGTGCGTGGGAGGTTTTGATATAAGCACTGAACTAAATTCATCACAGTATTTGAGAGAATTGCCAGATGTTACATAACTATCAACCCCTACATAGGTCTTGATGGGCTATACATTCCTTCTTTGTACACACTCAGTTAAGAATGGCAGTGTACGAGCAAGATGAAAGCTAAAAGATACGGGAGCAGGGAAGCAAGTGGCAATTCAGGGTCAAGTTTGGGACTCATAATGAGAAAATCCATCCAGAGGGGCCCTGCTTGTAGCTGGACCAGCTGGTCATGGGGAGCGCAGTTGGGTATGTGGCTGAATCAGTTATATACCCACAAAAAAGGACATGAGCTGGAATGAAAATCCAACTAGAGCTCTGTTAGATAAGTCTGGTGCCTTCTTCTAACTGGTCATCCATCGCAGAGAGGGGATCTTCAATAATGTAATTTATGTGTTTGGAAGGACACTGTTCTCTAGAGCTTGTGCTCAGTGTGTGGGTGGCCTGCCAGGAAGCCCGAGGAGCTGCTGGGCTGCAGCCTGGTAACAGTGCAGAGTGGGGCCCAGCAAGGTGCCAAGTGAAGAACAGGCCCCATTAGACAGCAGAGGACTCAGGCCACAAGACCCACCACAGATGCCAGACAGTGGGCAGATCGATCAGAGACACAGAGACACAGCATATCCAGGTGGAGAATAAGGCCCTTGCTCAACAGTCATGGCAGACAGCAGCATAGAGGCATGTGCACAAATAGAGACCTGTCAAGCATCAAGGCACAAAATAAAGGAGAGGCATGAACCTAGGGACCAGGGGATTCTTTTCTGACTGATACTGAGGTATCACGGAAACCCGAAGGCTCCCATTCAGTGAATATAATTAAGTGGTCATAACTGTTAACAGGAGTCATTCTTTCAAGATCCTTGAAAGCAAAGGAGATTAAAGGAGGAGGGTAAAGAATCTGCCCATGGGGCCAGAGATTTAGCTCAGTGGTTCTGGTGGCTGTCTCACAAGCGCAAGGTCCTGAGTTCGATCCCCCGGTGACCACTTACAGTGCTGGGCGTGGACACTCACGCCCACCAGCAATCAGTACCATATACCACAGTGCCAGGCATGGTGGCTCATGCCTGTAATCCCAGCACTCGGGAGGCAGAGACAGGAGGATTGCTGAGTTCCAGGCTTGCCTGGGCTACCTAGTGAGCTCAGGGCCAGCCTGAACTACAAAGCGAGACCCTGTCTCAAAAAAAAGGAATCTGCCCGTGAGCTATCACTAAACTTCACAGCAGTAGGGTGACACTTTCTCGTTTGTCTGGGACTGTCTAGGGTTTAGCATGGAAGGTCACACATGCCTTGGGCCCTTAGTCCAGGGAAAACTGAGAAGATGGGTACCTATTAATGAGGGGGGTCATGAGCTATTGATTCTACTGAACTCAGCACCCCGAACAGGAAGGCAGTGGCGAGCTCCTCTGAGGGGAAGGAATCACTAAGGCTTGCAGACTTAGAGGTCCCCATTCAGTAACCTGCAAAGAAACAAAACCATAGAACATAAAAGCCTCCAGGAGAGAACTGAGAACACAGGCCAGAAGTGGGTAATAACAGGAGATGACATAAAATGCAAACTCTTAATGAGTAGTCAATAATGGTTAACAACTTAGTCAGTATTTAGAACAGTAATCCTGATTTCTAAACTGGATACTTTTTTTAGACCGTGATTGCCAATAATGTGGTTTTTCTTTTCAGAAAATATATTTTACAGTTAGTCTAAAAAATCCATTTATATTTTTACTTTCTTCTTCAAAAGTGTAAGAAACCCTACGTGTTGCTGTGGAGTTCAATTTCCTGCACATGAGCCACTGTGTGCCGGTGATACTGTCCACCCCTCCACACTCAGGACAGCCTTCGCTGTCCGCAGACGTCAGCATCTTCCTAGTCTGAGTGCAGACCACCTCAGCACTCAGGAAACCTGCAGACACCTATTCCCAGCCTATTTACTACATAGAGGACATACTCTTCTGCAGAGTGGATCTCGTTCAGGATACCTGTACGCCCTTACTTGTCAACACCGCCATTCATGCCCACTTATGTACAACATGACAAGTGTCTCACCTTCTTCTCGGCACGTTAGCAACCGCTCCCCCCTCCCCGGCTTCACCTGCTCTCAATGAGCAGTGTCACAGATGAAAGAAATGCCTGTCAGACATGAGCATTTTCTTGTTTTTGTAATGCTCTTTTAGCCACAGCATTTTAATCCCCAAATCTAATATGCAGAGGACAATCCCAATACACCCTTGCATGGTTAAGGTCTGGAGAAACAGAACCAAACAGTTCACTGATCTTAAGACTGAAGAACAGCGTAATAAGTAAAGAAGTAAATGTACAATGCCTGATAATACATGGTGCCACTGAGGGTAAAGCAAAAGCGGGTATATGTCTTTGTGTGTGCAGATGTGTCGTAGGAGTACATCAGTGAGGCCGCCCGAGATGGTCTGGGAGGAGGCGACACTGAGCCCTGAGTGCTGTGAAAAGAGCGTTCTGAGGAGGACCAAAGGCAGGACAGACAGTTAGGATGTCCAGTAATGAGTACAAAAACCTTAGCAAAGCTTTTTGGATCTGACAATTCATAGGATCATCTTTATGTTTGATGATACTGTACCACTGCAGCTGGACGCAGAGCTTAGACTGAGGTTGGGGCACAGTACAAAGCAAGGAGGTGCCTTCAGGAAGCTACTGCAACAATGCAGGGAGACATGACAGCGGTTTGAGTGAGGACCGCAGCAGGAGAGGTGGGACATTGTGGCTGGATCCAGACATAGATAACATAGGCATGAGCTGCTCCAGAAAGCAGCATCTGACGCTCTTTAAAAATTCTAGGCATATACATGTTTTCAGACATTTTATGGTTAAACATTCCAAAGCTAATGAAAACGGAGAGCGTAACACTGAGGGTGTGGCTAACCACCAGTAACATGTACCACAGGTATTAACGGGTAGCTGATCGCCACGGTCATAGCCTGTAGCTACCGCCCAGCCTCTACCTTGGACAACCCAGGGCCAAACCTGTCCGCTCTGCACAGGGATCCAGCTGCTTCCTGGAGAACTGTGAAGGAAATCCCGTCAGCGTATCGTTCCATCCATGAGTATCTCAACACTAAGCCATCTTTTAAAACGTGCGCTGGCCACACACAGATGAGATCTTAAAAGTATTTCCTTAACTCAGGAGGAACATAATGGCAGATACTGATCCAAGAATTCTTTAAAAAAAATTATTTTTAAAATTAGGGTATATACGGTTTGGGTGGCACCAAAATACAAAGAGGAGGAACTGTATATTTCCAGTTCTGAATCACACAGTAGGGTAACTAGTGGTTAAAATATAGAATATCTATAATGTATTTTACAATAAGCAGAGTATGAAATTCCAAACATAAAAATTATTAGTATTTGAAAAGATACAAATGTTGTTTTATATATATAATCTAGTTACTAAAATGTACTCTATAAAGTTGTATAAATATTGACTCAAAAATACACTATTTCATGTTTAACTTGAAGTTTTGATAATCATCCTTTCTAGCCTTGAATTCTACTCTCAGCTGATCAAAAGTTATCTCAAATAAATACTAGTATTGCAGTTCTTAAAAATGATGGTTAGGGGCTGGGGTTGTGGCTCAGTAGCACCATAACTGCTTTGCAAGTGCGAGGTTGTAAATTTGATCCCCAGTAGCACCAAAAAAAACAAAAAACAAAAAAATATGAGGGCTAGATAAAACCCAAACTGAATCTTGCTTTTAAGAGTTTGAAGGGAGAGTATAACTTTGGGAGGAATAGGAAGAGTTTGCCTCTCCTGAACACTTTCAAATCAGAGTGGCAGGCGGCCCTAGCTGTTCCAGTCTGGTCTTCTCTTAGAACTTTGTTTCTGCTCCTGCAAACAAGGGGTGTGAATTCCTAAGAGTGTTGTGATGAAACGAGTCAATACGCGCAAGACTGTTGCTATGCAGCCGTTCACGGCCTCAGTTTCCTCCCTGCCCTCTTAGGGTGCGGTGGTCCCAGGTGGGAAACCACAGACTTTGTAGAGACAGCCTCGCTGCCACAGACCCAACCAGAGGTTTGGGTCCTTTCGCCTCAAGCACACAGAGTCCAGGATGTTTATTAGAATAAATAAGTTAGGGCCGGAGGGTTAGCTCAGTGGTTCCGGCACCTGCCTCGCAAGCGCAAGGTCCTGAGTTCGATCCCCGGTAACCACATACAATGCTGGGCATGGAGACTCACGCCCACCAACAATCAACACCGCATACCACAATGCTGGGCGTGGTGGCTCACGCCTGTCATCCCAGCACTCAGGAGGTAGAGACAGGAGGATTGCTGAGTTCGCGGCGGCTTGCCTGGGCACCATAGTGAGCTCAGGGCCAGCCTGAACTACAAAGTGAGACCCTGTCTCAAAAAGCAAAAAAAAAAAAAAAAAAAAAAGAATAAATAAGTTAGAAACTGGCTGTGTCTGTGAAGAAGCCACGCACCTCTCTATTTAGAGTCTAAAGGGAAAATGCAGGTTTAAAATTCTATCCTGGCCTGTGTTACCGAACCTCTATTAACATTACTGCTAGACAGTGATTCATGTAATTTGTTGGTCAGAGCGGCAACCACCAGAAGACTTTTACTTTGCCTGTATTATTGAGAATTCTAAACTGTAGTGGTCACCTGGCCTAAGTGAACAGAGCTTAATCAAGAAAATGCAAGCCAGGGGGCCAGAGATTTAGCTCAGTGGTTCCAGCGCCTGCCTCGCAAGCGCAAGGTACTAAGTTTGATCCCGGTCACCACATACAGTGCTGGACGTGGTGGCTCATGCCTGTAATCCCAGCACTCGAGAGCAGAGACAGGAGGATTGCTGAGTTTGAGGCTTGCCTGGGCTATGTAGTGAGCTGAGGGCCAGCCTGAACTACAAAGCGAGACCCTGTCTCAAAAAAAAAAAAAAAAAAGGAAAATGCAAGCCAAGGTCTAAGAAAAATCATCACACACATGAGTGTCAGGTAATCTTGCTCGTTGAAGGTGTTAGAACTGAGAGTGATTGTGAATTGGCCAATAATAGAGGTTAAAAACTTAGATCTGGGGGCCGGAGGGTTAGCTCAGTGGTTCCAGTGCCTGCCTTGCAAGCTCAAGGTCCTGAGTTTGATCCCTGGTCACCACATATAATGCTGGGCGTGGAGACACGCCCACCAACAATCAACACCGCATACCACAATGCCGGACGTGGTGGCTCACGCCTGTCATCCCAGCACTCGGGAGGCAGAGACAGGAGGATTGCTGAGTTCGCGGCAGCTTGCCTGGGCACCATAGTGAGCTCAGGGCCAGCCTGAACTACAAAGCGAGAAAAAAAACTTAGATCTCGACCATTATCAGATTGTTTTCTTCTATTTGGCCATTTTACCTCCACCCACCCAAAAAAAAATTGAAAGACCACAGGAATCAAGTTCTGTTCAGGCTCCATTTGATTAAAGTGTTGGTTGTTTGTATTTGAATGTTATTTTAGGATTGGCCAGATGGAAATTTTATTTGGACTGCACATCTAATTATATTGTGAACGTCAAGCCTGGGTGTAGGAAATTCTATTATGAGGCAAAAATATTCTATCTCCCTACTTGAAAGAGAACTTTCTATCCAACTAAATCCAGTCTGAGGGATTATTTCTCCATGACAGACCTTACAAAAACAGTTTGTGATATTAGGCAATGGGGGAATTTAGGTAACTTCAGATTCCCATAATCAATGCTTTTGCTACTTTCAAGGTTTGCTTGGAAGATAATTTCGTGTTTTTCTTTCTTTGGCCCAGAGTAACATCTGACATTTCAGCAGGATTATGAAGCTACCTAGAGTATTTTTTTTTCCTAAAACAGCAGATTAGAATGGGTTTGGCATTTATTTCTAAGTAAACAAGAAGAAATGATTGCAGAATTCATAAAATGTAATCAAATTTGGTATTTGAGGATACTGGTATTTAGAAATTCTGCACAACAAAATGTTCCTAAGCCAGTGATGGCAAACCTTTTAGCACTTCCAGTGCTACCATCAGCCTGCTGTGGCACGCACACCATAAGTTCACCACCAGTACCCTAAGCCAATACTTCTTGCCCATATATGATCATGTGCTTATGTATACAAACTAATAAAAATAATAACATTTGCTCGGTAAAACAGAATGCCATCTCTAATCATATTTTCTTGTGGGGACTGAAATGTATGATATATGAATCCTGTAAACACGATGGTACATGAGATCAGTCAGGGCTGGTAAACTCCAAATTACCAGTGAGGGGGGGAAGTGAGTGGAAATATTCTACCACACACAGGACAGTTTCATAGGAAGAACTGTCTGGCTCCAGTACCATCAGCATCCCTGGGAAACGTTGCTCACAGGATTTGTGGAAGGACCAGCACTAAGAGGTGGGGGGGGGGGGGGTGAGAGTGAAAAGATTTAAAAACTTCTAAGACTCTGGCATCCCAACACACTGAGGTCAGCTCCTGCACTTCCTTCACATCCTGCCATTATTAGGAAGTTCTCTCTAACATCAACTTCATTTGTGCTGAATCTTAAGCCTGCTCTTTCCTGGGCAAGGACCAAAGCCATCATCTCTATCAGAATCTTCAACATATTTGAAAGCTGTGCATAGACTTTTCTGCCTTAATGACTACAGATGAACTGTTTTTCACTTGAGGAGACCTATCAGCTAGTCTAACAGGCAGAATTCGTATAGTAAATGAGATCAGAATTTCCAATTGGCACCACCTGGTCTCAGCACCACTGCTTTAGAGCTTGCAGGCTCACTGACTGCAGAAATGTGCTCTAGACTGGAAGCTTCCTATCAGAGTCCTTCAGGCTCCCAGAAATCCTACAATCCAAGGTATTAGCTAACCAGGGGAAAGAGAGAAAGGCACAGAAATGTAGTTGCTTGCCTGGGGCCCCCTGGAGATCCTATCCCCTAGGAAACATTGTCCAGGGTATAATTTATTAAGACTTTAGTAGAATACAGTTCAGACTGGCATACCAGGAAAACTCTATCTTCCAATCTGTAGAGTACTAAGGATTATTTTAGGATAAGGCTCAAGCCAGCAGTATAAATCCTGAGTAAATGGGTAAATAGGTTA
>PVIC010001336.1:0-11550 GCA_004025085.1 Thryonomys swinderianus | reverse complement strand
GGGAGGATCGAACTCAGGACCTTGCGCTTGGCGAGGCAGGCACCGGAACCGCTGAGCTAAATCTCCAGCCCCATATAAATATTTTTAATGGGTGTGTAAATATGAGCAACTTTATTTCAAAGATCATTTAGGGCTACTGAAAGTTAATTTCTAGGAGTTTATTCTGCATACATTTACTATATTATTTATAATAATAAAATATAAATAACCAAATAATTCATCAATAAGCAAATAGAATATTCTGAAATCACTCTGATAATATACTAGTTGTGCTTGGGTTCAGAGAGAAAAATTATCTACAGGTATTTTTTTTCACCACCTAAGTTATCACTGTTTTATAATAATGCAATTATATGCTTAGTATATAGTCTAAATATATGCCTTTAAAATACCTAAAAGGACACAAGTAAACAATTAGTATTTATAGTGAGATTTAAGATAGGAAAAGGACAGGGAATGACACTTTTCAATTTATAGCCTTCTTGTTGATGTTTACAGTGAGCAAATACCACCTCTGTGATAAAAAGACAAAGAATTCACAAGCCTTTGGAGGAAATCAGTCTATACACATAATGTAGTTTAATAACCTCCCTTAGGAATCCATCATTCTTTTAAAAGAAAAATATTGGTACCTGGAGCTCTAGGGGAATAATAGGATAGCACGTGGAACTTACCATTAAAAAATTATTGGCTAGGGCCGGAGATTTAGCTCAGTGGTTCCGGCACCTGCCTCACAAGTGCAAGGTCCTGGGTTCAATCCCCGGTAACCACATACAATGCTGGGTCTGGTGACTCACGCCCACCAGCCATCAATACCACATACCACAGTGCCAGGCGTGAGAGGCAGAGGCAGGAGGATTGTTTAGTTCAAGGCTTGCCTAGACTACATAGTGAGCTCAGGGCCAGCCTGAACTACAAAGCAAGACCCTGTCTCAAAAAAAAAAAAATTATTGGCTATATTTAAGGTATACAACGTGTTGTAAGACCCAACTGTAGTAAAATAGCACTATATGGGAATAGATAAATGTACCCTGCATCTTGCATAGGTATCCTTCACCTTCCCCCATCATGATAGTAACCAGAATTCACTTCTTTAGCCCGAATCATGAATAAGGATCAACTATATTGTACTCTAATGTCTCTCAGCTTGCTCGCTCTACTTTGACTACATCTCTTCTGGAGCCCGGGCTGACCCCTAGCCTTGCTCAGTGTGTGAGAGGGAAGCATCCGGTCTGTGCTAGCTAGATTCACCTCCCCTGGCTCACTCGGCCTTCTGAAAATTCTTCACCCCTGAGACAAAATGTGAGGGTCAAGTCAGGAGGCCCAAGGGCAGAGACTTAAGTAAGGTCACATTAAGATCAATAGTCTCAAATTACATTTAAGGGATATTTATAAAAACTATGGAACCCATATAATAAAATTTTTTACTAGACTTAATAATGGTTAACATCAGAACCAATATTGTCTTCCGTCTTTGGAGCTGGTGAATGATAAAGCAGCCTAATTAGATATGCAAGCTTAAATATCATGTGCCTTCTCTCTTAAACAGTTAATGGGAAACCAGAGATAAAAATCTTTTGCAAATGAGAAAGGAACTAAGAAATAAAAGGAGGAGGGAGGGAACAGAGAGCAAAAGGAAGTAAAAAGAATTATTTGTGTGATGTACATGTATCAACTTCCCACAATGCACGTGATCATTTAAAAAGAGCAGCCCAAATGTTATTCCCAATCCTTAATTTTAATCAAATATTGTATTATTATAATGGGAACACCAAGATTCCCTATATTTATGTCCCTCACATGAGAGAAATACAAAACTGTTCATTTCCCCTTCATCCTGCTCCTGAACCTCACAATTCAGCTCTTCTCCCCATTATAGTACACGTCAGTGAACAGTTGTTTGAACAGCTGACAGTTGACGACTGTCCAGCTGCTCACTGTGGAAAAGCTTCATGACACTCTGTACCTAAATACTTAGTACTATAAGCAAAATATATGTCAAATTTCTTCACCTTTTCAAAATGTGACGATCATGAGAACTCAATGTATCTGTCATGTAAAATAGCAGTTACTTGTTTTATTCCCCCTTGATAGCAGCTCTTTTGAGCTTTTTCTTCAGAAGCATTTGTTTGTGGGCCTACAATACACAAATCATTGCAGGGGTTGTAAGATCAAGTAAGGCATAGCTTTGTACTTGAAAACTTAGCTTTACAAATAAAACAACAATAACTAGTTCAGTTGAATCCTTTTAAATGACTGACAAGGAATAGCTGCTTTAATTTTACAAGAAACTTGAAGTGGATATCATTATTTTTCTGATTTACCAATAAGAAAACAAAAATAAAGCCAAGTAATCAAACAAAAACCAGACTATTAGCAAGCAGCAGACCTGAAAGTCTGTGTTTGAACACATGCCTATAATACTGTAACAACAGCATCTGTCCATACAGAGCTGATTATGTCTTTTAGTGGTAGAAAGTAAAACAGGCATTCAGAAGAACATTTCTGGTTGGAGCATCTGTGGATACCTGGCAGTCATATTCAAGTGACATTCAACAGACAGAATGGAGGTAATACATTGAAAGCCTCACAGTAAAAGTGCTCAACACCTAGAAATCAGTGCTTTCCATGTGGTCTAAATGTATTTTCTTTTCACTATTTATCTTCTTTGAGCATAAGCAAAAATTCAGCTGCAAACTTGAATCAGAGCCACATGTAAGCCACATTCACTTTTCAGGATATGTCATTAAAATCATAAGAAGTTTTCATACATATGTTTCACTTTCCCTTTTGTTTGCCGGTTATTATATAGGGCAGTTTTAGGATAGAATACAGAATTAAAGTAATACACAGGACACCGTCTGTGTAAATTTCTATATACCCTATGTAGTTTATGGTTTTTATTTTAACAATAGGAAAGTCACTTAGAAAAGGTCGAGTGTCCTCCCAAAATTCCTACACTGAGTTAACCACCTTAGCTAAGAGGTGCTTCTCTCACCGTTTGATGTGAGACCCCAAGCAAAGCTCTCCATACACATGAGCAACACACACACACGAGGATGGTTAGAAATTTAAAGTCTCATTTCAAAGCAGTATCTTGAAAGGTAATTAAGAAAATAAAAATAACACAATAAATGCATTCCTGCCATCCAGACATCTTCATTTTTAACTATGACACTAATCTTACCTAGTCATTTAAACTTTTGTTCATCAGGGTTTGATAACTTGGGGGGGAAATAATCTACAAACACCAGCATGCTGCTCACTCTGCAGGCAAGATGCAGCGAGGCCAACATTTTTGCTCGGGTCCATCAACAAATGTATATGTTAAATTTTGCTGGGGAAAGTGGGAGAGGAAATCGTGTGATGACCATTTGAAGCTTTGCTTATAGTACTTAGCAAGTGGTCTAATTGTTATATACAGTGGTAGGGCAACCTGCAGCATTTGTTCTACCAAGCTGAATGTGTGTCCAAGAAACATGCTAATTAGAAACACCCTGGAAAATGAACGGCAATTATTCTTGGTTTTTTAATATACAAACTCTGGGGAATCCAGAAGAACCAACCCTTATATTCTGTGCAGTGGAGGATGTTGCTTTGTGGTTTCCCCAGTGAGTGCACTGCTATGAGAAGGCAGCCCTGCCAGGCCGTGTGCACTGAGGAGGGCAGATTGATCCTCTGTGAGTAGTGGAAGCCTTGCCTCTCACAACCAACCAGTTACCACCCTGCCCAGCCCCGGCCTCACAGTAACTGTCCCAAGTAGGGCCCACTCTCCAAGAAGGTTGGTCCTGGGAAACGAGGGTCAAAGGGCCTAAGCTGAGGATCTGAGATCAGCCTTAAATTCTATCCATGGAAAGGAACAAAACCAAGATGGAAGCAGGGTTACTCATCTGGGCGGGATTCTGCCTTGAGGCTGTAACAAAACATGCTGCCTGGACCATCTAGCCAATGCTAACTTGCTCAGTAAATTAGCATCTCCAGAGACAGGAGGCTACCATCAAGGTGCTCTCCCAGTCTGGGGCCTAAGAGTCATTACACTGAAATGGCCTTTCTGGGGAAAAAAAAAAAATAGTTACAAATATGTATCTATAAATATATCTACCTAGTGAGACAAAAAGGAGTGCAGAATATAGGCAATAAACACAGTGAATAGCATTGCTCATGTTGAATGACCCTGGCATTTCTCTTAATTCCTCTTTAAAAAGAAAAAAATTTAGGTTAGTCTCTAAAAGGGTAGCTTTTTAGGCTGCATATAGCTAATCACGTGAGAATAAAATTCTTATTTCTCCAAAAACCAGAAAATATTTTAAATATAAATCAAGTTCTGTCCTAAAAACACCAAACTGGAAGGTTCATTATTATCATTGCAGCTAATATAGTACCAATGTTTCTTACGGATTTACTAAGTGCTAAGCACTGGCACAAGCCCTTGACATGAACTCACCGTCACCCTTTCACCAAGCCTAGTAGTGGTCTAGGCTGAAACAAAACAATGCAGGACATTTCCTGCAGTCAAGAAAATGTTCATTTTAAGAACCTATTGAATTTAATTTTAAGAAAGGTTGTGCAGTACGTGTCAGAGGTCTGAATGTGCAACGTGGGCTGTGGTCACATGTATAAATTCACACATATTGGGTGATCCACCTACTTTAATAAAATGTGTATCCAACCATTGGGTTGTAGACATTTCAAAGGTTTTATTTTTTGACAGGATGCCTGCCGTTTTTCTCTCTTGACTCCCGCTTGTTTTATTCATTTTGGGGTAGTTGCCAATTAGACCCAATAGGTAAGTATAACTAATGGACAACTTGAACTTCCTTTTAAACCCAAGCCAAGAAAATTAACCACAGAAGCTTTCTTTTTCCTTTAAAAACTCTAACAATTTCATTCCATCTGACTGCTGCTTTTCTCTTCTAAGACTTCTAGCCAGATCAGAGATTACTGACTCACTACTCATCATCTTAAAGATACCAAGTAAGACAGCTTGGCAGCACTACTACAATACTATTCGCAGGAAGTCAGAATTTCTTTTACGTTCTAGGAGCTATGCAAGGCATTTTTCATATATACTATCTCTCTTAATACCCTCAAAAGCCCTTCAAGGTAGGTACTTTCCTTTTTGATAGGTAACAAAATGGCAGCTCAGCAAAGTTATGCTCATACCTTAAACACACTTATTGGAATAGCTGGAAACAGAGATTTTGCCATGATCACCAGACCCTTGCTCCTTCCGTCTATGTAAGGAAGTATTATCTTGTTGAAGGAGAGGCTTCTCAAGATGATATTACTTTGAAAAACGTGGGTGTCATTAATTCATTCAACAACCATTTGAGCGCCTCTATGCCAGACATGGGCTGAGCGTTGGTTAGCTTGGAATGAATCATCAAGGAGGAGTTTGGAAAGAGGAATGGTGGATGGTGGCAAGATGACAAGAAACAGACTGAGGGGGAAATGGGCAAGGTGATGGGAAGGAGGGCGGAGGAAGCAGAGGAGCTCCTGACCGTGTGCCCATGGCTACCGTCTTTCTTCATGTGACTCGTGGACTTCCCTTTGTCATCCTATGCCTGAGAATATATGAAGGAGGCTGGGAAGGCAAAGGGACGTTCAATTGTCATCACTGGCATCTTTTTTGATCATTGCTCCATCATCAAATGCATGGGGATAACCATGACACGAAATTTTCCATCACTGAGCCCCTAACTATCCCATGAGAGGGATAACAGCTCTGTCCGATGAAAGTCCTAAGAGAACTTTATCCAGGGAGCTCAGGAAGTAGGAAGTGACTAATCATACTCTTGCAGGCTAACAGCCACATGTTCAAACCACATACCTTGAAAAAGTTAAACATCCTCTGAGCAGGGTGTAGGTGTATCCAGAACATCCTGGATTATCTTCTGTGCATGCTCTAATCTGTTCAACCACCATGCCTCAGCCAGTCCATGTAAAGGCCTAATACCAAACTACAAGTACTAAATGCATCATGGGTTCACTTGAGGTAGAGAAACTCCACCTTTATCAGATGCTTTCAGCTGCCTATGTTGTTCAACATTTCCTCTGCCTTTTCGAGAGTCTTCTCTCTGAAGATTAATTTGTATGAAGAAAACAACACTGTCGAAACCCAGCCATCTCTTCATTTAATGAAATGACTAGACATATGTTCTCCATGCTTCTTAATGAAACTCACTTTGTCTATAAAGACCATGAATTTAACTTTGGCAAGAATAAGACATTTTAGTGAAACCAGCTCTTGGGGTTGCTGTGTCTTACTTACCTGACTCTTCCTATTCAACCTAAGAGCTCTGTATTTTTCACCAGAGACTGATCCACTTTGGAACTGCTTATTCACGGACTAGGGCATATCTTATAATGAAGTAAGTCTGTGCAGGAAAATGCATACCGTACTCATACGATTCCTAAGGCACTTTTACATGCAGTGAAGAACTCAAAGATTTCTTTGCAGATTGGAAACATTTAGGTTGCAAATATGTGACTGGCATTTTGGTCTCAAGATTGGCAAAATTACTCTTCCTGGTCAGATATAACAGATTCCTATAATGATACATTGCTAACTAACAGATCTTACATATTTTTCACTGTTGTTTTTCTATATATTGCTAACTAACAGATCTTACATATTTTTCATTGTTGTTTTTCTAGCTTCTTATTCTGTCCACACCATCTTTACCTCCTGTCCCAGACATTCCTCACAGTTTCCCAGAAATAGCAAGGCCCACTGGAGGTGTTTCTGTCCCTTTTTGGTATCTGCTGGGACTCCATCCTTTCCATCACTACCTTCTCTCTGAATCTTACCTGTGATCCTCACATTCCTCCATATCTCTGTCTACACCTTTGCCAGCTATAGCACTGCTTCCAGGGAGACAGTGATTATCTTCCCCTCGACCGCTCCACACACAGCATCTAACATTGCGTATTTCTCCAGGGCATGCCCATGTCTTCTCCATGTTATCATCCTGAAAACTTTGCACATGTGCCCAACACATGTGAATAGGTGCTCAATAAATTGCTGTTGTAAATATCAGTACTTGGTTTTCCTGGCCTCCTTTTACCTTGGGTTTCTAGTCTGATGGAAATGTTATGGAAGGCTTTAGGTTAAAAGCTAGAAGAGAAATGTAATAACAGACTCAAGGAGGAAACTTAAGTGGGAACATGTACAGACAGAGACTACCTCTGACTCATGGGCACAAAAGCATTTAGTCTGTGGAATTTGATTGCATTGCTGGGAGATTGTGATCATTATTCAGTAATTTCCATTTTGTGAATATAAAGAGCCTAGGAATATTTTTTAACAGTTAATTTCATCATGGCTTCAGTATTTCTATTTACACAGAAAGAAAATAACTATTGATTTTCTCCATTTATTTAAAGTGATAATTGCCCATGGCTGCTGCTTCAATCTCGATAGGGATCAATCCACTCAGTAGAAATGTATGGCTGAGTTTAGAAAGTTACACAAACATAAAATAAATGGAAATTTTGTGCTGAATGAGTATTTTTCTGCCACAAAAAAACAATTTTACAGTTAGAGATATTTAGAGAAATCTTGAAGAAAAGTGGGCTGTGATTTTAAGTTACTTAAAGTGGTTTAGGCCAGGAAATTTATCATAGGATCCTTCGAAGTCCTTTCCTAACATTTATAATTTGTCAATCTCTTCAAAATATTATTTTGACCATTTCAGGCCCTTGAAACTAATGGATGTCATAGTGAAATGCAATACACATAGGCTTCATTAATGACTGGGCATGGTGCTCCTGCATGATCATGTGCATTGTGGGAAGTTGATACATGTACATCACACAAATAATTCTTTTTACTTCCTTTTGCTCTCTGTTCCCTCCCTCCTCCTTTTATTTCTTAGTTCCTTTCTCATTTGCAAAAGATTTTTATCTCTAGTTTCCTGCATGTCACTCATCAAGCTGTCATAGTTTTAACAGAATTAAAATGTTTTAACCTTGAATCCTGAGAAAAATGAGAAGAAAATTGTTATGGCCTACTATGGAACAAATAAGTAAACAGATGAATTTTTCCCCTCTTGGCATCCCTAGCGGAAACAAATCAGCAGCCTTTCCCCTTACTGAACAGGCTGTCGCCATTGTGCACTGGCAGCCAGATTTCAAAAGCAAAGCAGTGTTCTGCATGCCCCAACCCAGCAGGCAAGAAGTGAAGTCCTAGAGCACAGACAGAGGAATCAAAGACTCTAACAAGCCTTGGCATCTCTAGGTTCGCACAGGGTGCTGTGGGCAACCCCTGCTGAAAAGAGGCAGAGGGGAAAAAAAAAAAAAAAAACAGGTAGGCCTTTGCCAAAACAAGGAGGTGAGGACTGAAGAATTTGCTTTTCTGGTCATCAAGCAAATTGGAGCTGAATCCTTCCTCATTAGCAGCATTTTTTCTACCCCGAAGGAGAACACAGGAAGGGCACACTGACTCTGAGGTACATTAGGACTTTTTATGAAATCCTGGGAGAGACAGTAAAGCAAGCAGTAATTGAGTATGGCATGCTTACATGAACGTTCGTGGGAGGAGTTGAAAATCCACTTCACTCTTGTGTTTCCACCTACAGATCACGTTTTCATATATATGGAGTGAGATTTCCATTGTTCTCTTGGTTTGGTCTCATTATTCAAGTAATAAGAAATGTCACTGTGACTACAGGTTATTATATAAACTTGGGAGGCAGAGACAGAAGGAGGAGGGGTTGGAAGCCAGTTTGAAGCAAGTCTAAGGCCAAGTTGGACTACATAGCCAGACTCTGCCTCAATGCAAACAAACCAAAAGAAGAAAATTATTTGTCACCAACTTAGATGTCTAGAAAATATCACATAATAAGAAATTTTCTTGATTCAAGTAAATTTAATTCTAAGATATTTGCCATCTAGTTTTTGATAAATTCAATCTTAACTTTCATCAGAATTCTCCCCCATCCACATCTACCTTATCAACTTTCCTTCACTATTACAAACACCTGAAATTATCAGTGTACATGAAGAAAAGCTTTATTTTGGGTTACAGTTTAAGAGATTACAGTCCATGATGAGCTGGCATGTTGTTTCCAGACTTCGGGTGAGATAATACATCATTATGGAAGCATGTAGCAGAGCAAATCCACTCACTTTCTTGCCAGGATGAGAAAGACATAAGAGACCAAGGTCCTACATCCCCCTTCAGAGAATGTCTGCAGTGACCCGAAGACCTTAGGCCTTACGTCTTAACGGATCGCCATCTCCCAGAAGCACCATCCTGGGGACCACGCCCACAGACCTTTACTATCCTAAGAAAGCAACCCCAAGACTCTCTCTTGCTCTTCCTGACACATCCTTACAGAATCCTTGGAAAACTGGAAAAGGGTCTCTTAACTGCCTGCAGCCACAGCCATTACCAACTGACCGAACATGCTTGATCTCTTAGAGTGAGCAGCATGGTGCTCCAGGGCCCAAGAGATCTGAAGCGATCTTTGCTGTAGCTGGAATCATGACCCCAGTGTTCAACATGCCATTGGGGACTTCCCAACAGGAGCTGTCTGATGAGGTGCTTGTGGTAATTCCCACCCCCATGGAGCTTACGTATAGATAGATAGACAGACAGACAGATAGATAGATAGATAGATAGATAGATAGATAGA
The DNA here is from genome assembly GCA_004025085.1 of Thryonomys swinderianus. Taxonomy (NCBI): domain Eukaryota; kingdom Metazoa; phylum Chordata; class Mammalia; order Rodentia; family Thryonomyidae; genus Thryonomys; species Thryonomys swinderianus. The sequence goes on along the minus strand of PVIC010001336.1, from coordinate 1,912 downwards.
TAGATAGATAGATAGATAGATAGATAGATAGATAGATGATAGATAGATAGATCAAAGAACATGAAAAATGAAGATAACAAAATACACAGTATACTGTACAGTGATACATGCTAACAAGAAAAAGCAGAGTAGGCAGAAAAAGGGACTCAGGGAAAGATCTGCAATTTTAAGTACTGTAGTGGAGAAGACAAGAGGACCAAGAGCTTAATGTTGATACAGGGCTACTATATACAAGTAAGTAAAGATGAATCAGCAAAGGAATTGAAGGAGCAGCAAGGAAATTGACATAGAAACCAAGAAAATAAACCATCTGGACACTGAATAGGTAATATATTTCCAAGAGGAAAAGACTGCCAGTGGTGACAAATGTGCCTGTCAGGCCCAGTAAGGAGAGACCCAGGAAAAGACCATCGGGATGTTTTGAGTCTCTTCTCCCTGCCCCAGACTTGGGCAATTTCTTCCCCTGCTCACCTGTTACCATATCTCCCAATCAAAGACACTTGCTTTTGTCTTCTCCTTCAGGACATTAGTGAGCTTTGGCTCTTTTTCTTTTCTTTTTCCTATAAAAGTCATCTACAGGCACTTTTGCTTTTGAGCAGCTATGGCCAGCAACACAACCCCCCACCCACCCATCACCAAGACAGACACCTCAATGACCCTTTTTAACAGAGGAGAGAAAAACTAGTAGAAAACAATAAAAATTATTATATATGTTCTTTAGTTTCAGGCAAAGGACCAAGTTCAGAATGCATCAAAATGTACGTAAGCAAGGCATGGTAATCCCAACACTTGGGAGGCTGAGACAGGAGGATTATCATGAGTTTGAAGCCAGTCTGGGCTAAATAGTGAGCTCAAAACTTGCCTAAACTACATAGCCAGACCTCGTCTCAAAAAACTAAATGGATGAATGAATGAATGCAATTTTAACTAGAAAATATGAAATGGGCTAAGTGGCAGCACATTTGATTTGAAATATGTACACAGTTTCAAATAACTGGGTTTAGGGACTGAATTTCAAAAATGTGTATCTTTCCATAAGAATCACACAGTGGAATGGGAGCCAATGCTGAGCTTCCACTTTCCCATCTTATTTTCTCACTGGCCACAGGCACTCGGGTTTAATAGACTAACAGGTATTATCTTACATGACTCACGTTGACCACATTGGTTAGGCTTAAAGGTGGGCAATTTGCAGCCCAAGACCCAAATCCTGTGGGCCACCTATTCTGAAAATAAAGCTTTATTGCATTATAGCAACATTCATTCTCAATATAGAGTCTCTGGAAGCTCTTGTGCTATAATTGCAAAGGTGGGTATTTGCAAGGGAGTGGATTTGGCCTGAAAATATGACAATGGTTATTTACCTGGCCCTTACAGAAAAATATTTCCTTATGACTCATTTAGATATTAAAAACAGACTCCTGCAAGCATATACACAGTCATTTCAGTCCCCCTCCATAAACTTTTGCCATTATTTGCTAAATCCTAGATTTGCACAGAGAAAAACAACCATCTTCCTAAAGCTTTTATGCTAAGGCACTGACTGTCAAAGTGTGGTTCATGGAGCAACAGCAAGAGCCTGGCCACACAACTTGTTGGAAATACAAACTCTCAGTTCTCTAGTCCTGCTAGAAACTATGGGCGTGGGGCCCAGCACAGTGCTTTAGTGTTTCTTCCAGTTGATTCGGATGCATGCTAACATTAAGAAGCTTCTTCCAGGCTGGGGATTTAGCTCAAGTGGTACCGCACCTATCTTGGAAGCACAAGGGCCCAAGTTCAATCCCTGGTACCACCAAAAATAAAAAGAACCTTCTTCCTAGAGCAGACATTGATGGGAAGAGCCAGAAATCTGAACTGCGTATTTCTACGCACCCATTCTTGTGATAATTTTCAATGAACAGACTATGTTTTA
>PVIC010001335.1:0-91880 GCA_004025085.1 Thryonomys swinderianus | reverse complement strand
TCTTTCTCTTTCTTTCACATTAGAATGAATCAGTAGAAATGTACCAAAGAATATTAGGTAAGAGGTGGATCAATACTGTATGTTTGGCACATTTAATTTTATTCAATTTGCTTGAAAATGTATTTTCCCATACAATTATGTCATCTGGATTCATGAATTAGCATTATTCACAGGAAAGGTAAACTTTGTTCCACTTCCAGGCCAGGATTTCTTTCAGTCTTTCGATAAGTGCAGCTGTGTGTAGTTACAGACCTATCATTTCATTAGGAGTGTTGATTTCTGACGATTAAACTTCAGAGACCTATGGGAGACATTCATGTACTAAACAAACAAAAACAGCCAAAAATCTGTCAAGGTTTTTAAAAACATTTACATTATAAAAGGAAACACTTGAAAAGTAAATCGTTTAACAGTAAATGCTTTAAAAGTAAATGCTTTAACAGTTTTAAAAGCAAATGCTTTAGAAAGAAAAACATCAGAGAAAGAGGAAGAAAAACCTGTCTAGGATTTGGTCTAGCTGAGGGAAATAGCAAGACTATCTTTTTTTTTTTTGAGACAGGATCTCGCTTTGTAGTTCAGGCTGGCTCTGAGCTCACTGTGTAGCCCAGGCAAGCCTCGAACTCAGCAATCCTCCTGTCTCTGCCTCCCAAGTGCTGGGATGACAGGTGTGAGCCACCAAGCCCAGCACTAGCAAGACTATCTTTACCAAACCTCTCTACTATTCAGCTAAATTCATTTAAACTTGGAATGTCTATTCTATTCTCAAATCCAAGAAACTTAATTGCTTTTACTTGAGGTCTGATTTAGTCTCCATTAATTTAGGACTATTTTCTAATGGTAACACTGAATAATGCAAAAAGACAGGTAATGTGTCTGGCTGTTTTATCAAAATCCATTTTATTTTTTTAAATTTAATTCTTTATTGGTTCATTTTATAAACAGCTCACAATCACACATAACACTGAGGGATTTGCACCAGTATGTAACAGAATTTAATTCTCATTTTTACCCATATCCCTACCTACCCACACTGTCCCACCCCTTATATACATGCTATTTCTGTTTCTTTCCAAATCATATTTATTCTTTCCCCTCATTATGTTAATGTCACCAGACATACTTCTTATATGTAAACATATAAACTTCTTATATGTAAACATATGAAACTTACATATAAACATTTTACATATTTATGAGACACAGTTTAGCATTTTAGTAAATGTACACGTTGTATAGCTGTCAGGGCAGGATAATTGGTACATCTGTTATCTCACACAAAAATGTAAGTTTCAGAAGATTCGGGATACTAGAAAAAATGAATAAACAAATGGTTCAGGACACATATCTGGCAAAACATTTTCTTTATATGACCCCAAATCCATGAGAAAAAAAAATGTTAAATGGCATTCCAGCAAACAAGGAAACAAGGAAATAAAAGGTGAAGAAACAACTTAGCGAATGGGAGAATGTATTGTTAACTGTATATCTGACAAGAGATAAACATCCAAAATATACAAAGACCTTTAGTGAAAAATAGTACAATTTAAAAATAGGCAAATACCACGTGTGCTTCAATAAGCCCTTATCCCTCACACTCTGAGGCTGAAATTGCAGAATATTAAACCACATTCAACCTGTGTGTGTCTAACATATAACATAAATTAAAACCCCAACCTCACGAAGTGTATACTGTTAAATTAGGGGCATTGATAAGGAAGGAATGAGACTCTGCAAGAATGAGGAGGTGAGTGAAGATAGAAAGCATGGAACAGACTTTGTACCCTAAACGGTAATTGGTTTACCAGGAAGGCACCTTCTGCCTCCTGACCTCCCCTTTTAGGAGCTTGGCCTTCAATGTCCGAAGGAATTTCGTAGCCTCCCAGAGACAGTAACCTGATAAACAATGCTGATTTGCTTCAGGATTCCTCTTAACAGTCTCTTTTGTATCTAGAACTGTGACTGGACTCACTGGTTTCTAAAGTGTGGCACCAATGTGATTGGTACGAAGTGCGATACATTCCACACTGACAAGTTTTCTGAACATGCAGGCAAATATTTGGGAAATATAATGTAAAATGGGCATTCAGGTGTGGGGTAAAGGGGATGAAGCCAAAATTATGGATAAGGTTCATTTGGGTGGAGATTTTCATTGAATACTAAAGCACTCTCTCAATATCATGCTCCTTTACCCAAAGATCTAGCTCCCTATTTCCTATTATCTATTTTTATTTTTGCTTTTTATTTATTGTGTGGGCTTCTCATAGCAGTGAAATTATTTTATATTTAAGCTAATGTAACCGATTTATTAGACAAGTCTACAGCTTCCAGTGGCACCTGTTTTCCTACAAATATTTTAAATATCTTCATCATGATGGAGTAGTACTCCATTCTGAATAAACAACAAATTTTATTTACCCACTCATCTCCTGATGGACATAGAGTCCACTTCCAAGATTCAGTTATTGTAACTTGTACTGTGATAAAGATGAAAATGCGCTCATCCCTATAATATGTTGTGTTAAAAATCTTTCAGAAACGTACCTAAAAGGTAATAGTTGACCAACTGAAATTTTAATTTTTAGTTTTTTTTTTCAAGGAATCTCTGTGATTTCCATAGTGGTCATACAAATTTATGTTCCTACCAACAGTATAAAAGTGTTTTTTTCCCCCCTCAATCCTGGTAGCATTTGTTATCATTTGACTTCTTGATGATAGTTATTTTCTGGAGTAAAACAGAATCTCAGTGTTGTTTTAATTAATATATGGTTCTCTAATGATCACAAATATTGAATATGTTTTCATGTACTTCTTGGTTGCTGTACTTCCTCTGCTGAGAAGTGTCTATTCATTTTAGTTGCTCATATGTTCATTTAGACCTTTTATTTTGGAAGGTTTAAATTTTTATGTGTTCTTTATATATTCTAGTTATTTGTCCACCATCTAATGAATGGCTGACAAGTTTCTTTATGTGCTGCTGATTGTCTCTTCACTCTGTTGCTTACTTTGCAATGGATATTTTAATGTATATTAGTATTATAGATAGGAGAGCTAGTCAGATTCGTGGTAGGTAGATAGTTTAGTGCCAGCCCTTGAAAAGCCCACTTGGAAGACATCAAGAGGACTTTCACTGAAAGTCAACATTATTAAAGGAGAAAATGGCTCCATCCATGTAAGACAAATAGCAATGATTGAAATTTCAGGGGTGGAGGGTCAAGACCTTGACCCGTCTAGAAGAGTCTCCTGACTAAGGACCCTATATGTTTGCTAAAAGACATGATTTCTCCTTGGATCCTCATCTAGTCAGTATTGCCTTAGCAGCTATACTTGTAATCTTTTTGGTTGATCATGGTTTTATCCATTTTGTGATTTCTCATTGTATCAATGTTACCTAAGCAACCATATTTGCATTGTTACTGGTTGATTGTTAGTTTTGTCCCAAGTTAAAACTGTCTCACCTCCTGGCTTTGGTCCATAATATCCCTCTAAGAAGTGAGTGGTTTACCCTTCTTTCTGGGTTCCCCCTTCTGTCTCTCTTAGGCAGAAGCTTTTCTCTCAATAAAATTTTACTACTCAATCCTCTGTTGTTCATTCCTAAAATTCGTTCTTTGATTGTAGAGATCACGAACTCAGGTTTTAGCTCAGCCTTGCTACCCGTATCACTACTGCGACAGATAGATCAACTAGATAACAAATTAACCAAGAAATATCGGAACTGAACCAAACTTTTGAAGAAATCAATTAAATAGATATCTCCAGAATGTTTCACACAACAAAACAAATACATATTCTTCTCAGAAGCATACTAAACTTCTAAAGTAGATCACACACTCACCTTAAATGCTGTGATATTGTCAAATTTTTATGCTTTTAAGGATAAGAATATACCAAATTATCATAACAATGCATTGTATAGTTTTATAATTTGTCACTTCTAGATATCCAAGAGATGCTATCCTTGACCAGAAACATTAGATACTAAGGTTCTAGTCTTTACATGTGCCTTTTAAACCTTTATTTTCTTACTACTACTTGTATTTCTATTACGCCTTTTGTTTGAGAAAAATCAAAATCTTTTCTGTTGTGTTTTATGTAAAAACTAAGAAAATTTAAAACTATATATATTTTATTTAAAATATTTCATCTATGAAAAATGTGTTTTTCTCTGATAACGTTTCTAGTGTCTTTACTTATTCTGATAACTTTGGGTTCTTTCTTAAAGAGTAGATATGCTGTAAGCTCTTTAAACAAAAATGTGGCACTATTTTATCATGAAAAAATTTTAAAATAAGAAGTTGTAGAAGTGATAGCTTCTTGGGGAGCTTCTAATTAAGACGTAGTTTTTATGGAATTTTATAGCAGAAATGATATTTTGATTTTACAAAGTTCATGGTTGCCATGGTAATTTTATTTCAACAGTGCACAACTGCATTTTCTCACATTGAATATTAAATCCTACTACTATAATTGAATTATATTTTATGTGTGCTATACAGAATTTTAACTTATCACAGGGTAGAGCCTTTTACCTTTCAGAGAGTAGAGAGGAATTATAAAATGGTAATGCTTTCACTCAAATAAAAAATAAAAACCTCAAACTAAGGGTTATATGTGTACTTGGATATTTAAACTGATGAATATGCTTCCTGAGAAGAATGACGAACATTGTTTGTGGATCTAGTTAAGATACTACAGTCTAGTCTTTTCTATATTGTATGATGTTTAGTCTCCACCTCATGCATTAGAATATAATTTCCCTACCCTACTTCAGATCTGTTGTTCCTGACAGTGAATACAAAGATCCTCTAACAATAACCCAGTGTTCAGAAGATTCATAATACATTTTGTCAGATGAAGATAAACACTCTCACTGCAATTGTGTGTTTATGGAAATATTTAATTATAATTGTTGAAATCAGAAAATAGCATTTCAATGTTGGGGTTCCCAAAGGGGGAGGGTCTCACTGAGAATAAAAGACATAAAACAGTAAGGTACAGAAAACGAAAACTTCTTGACTCAAGGCAAAAGTTATTACAATCTGCCACACATTTATCCGGTTTGAAAGAGGAAGTTAACCCAGTTCTCATGAGGGGGTTTCATCTTTGCATCAAGCAAGGGAACATGCTAATCAAACAAACTGCAGGGGTTAATGGTGCCATGGATATATGCTAAGAAGGAGCAGAATGTATCTGATAATACTATGGGGGAACTACGATAATTATAGATAATTATCTGCAAGGAACAAGAAACATCTAGGAATCACCATATACCACCCTTGGGAGGCTGCTTTTAGTTTCCTTCTTATCAGGCCTTCCCCATAATGCTGGAGTGATACAACCAAGTCTTCAATCAGAATCTCCTGGTTCTGAAACAATTCCTTCATTTAATCATTAGTAATATGTACATTAAAAGTTTGTATTTGCCATTCCTTCCAGTTTCAGAGCACATTTTTTTTTTTTCAGTTCTATGTACTGAGCTATATACCCAGAACAAAGTTTTATGTAGGATTCTCTGCTCAGGATCATTTTGCAAGCATCAATGTTCCACTTTGTGGTTATCTAAGTTTTAAATTTCATATCTGATTAAAACTTCTTCTTACGTATGTTCATGACATAACTGAAAGTGATACAAAAAAGAAACTTGGCTCCCGACCTGCTAGACACGTGAAACGTGAGTTCCTGTTCTCTAAACTAGAATGAATTTTAGGAATAAGGGGGTTAGGAAAAGGAAAACTTTGTTGAGAAAGACAGCTTCTGCCTAAAAGTGACAGAAGGGGGACCCAAAAGTGGGAGACCTGCTCGCCCACTTCCCAGGAGGTCTTTTATGAAACAAAGCCATGAGGTAAGGCAGATGTAAAGTGGAACAAAATTATAGTCAGCCAGTAACACTGCAGTTACAGTCCCTTAGGTGATACTGACTAAATGGGCATCCAATGAGAAATCAAATCACATAAGAAGCACACAAAAACTTTTAGACAGGAGTCTTTTCCGGGAGGGGGTGGGTTAAAACTTTGGGCCCCACCTGGAAGAGAACGGTGCCTACTTAGAATATCAATCACTTCTGTTTATCCTAAATGGGTGGGGTAGTTTTCGTCTGTGGTGAAGCTAAGCTTCACTGAGGTCTCTTTGATTGTCCTTCCTGTTGGCTTCTTCCATGTGGGCCTTTCGAGGTCCAGCCTGTCTGACTGCCTACAACATGTCTAACAAGCTTACCTGCCTATAACAAAAGAAATAGAGTATGTATCAGGCGTGAAAATACATTGTCGTTTTCATAACATATATTTGATTAAATTCATGACAGTGTTAACCAGAGAAATAAGGACACATTTCTATTCCATTCTATTCCATGCCATTCCATTTGTATTATGAACAGAGACCTGACATTCCAGATTTTAGTGAAATTTTAGATATGGATATTCTAGTGAGCTTATTATGAAATTTTAAGTGTATTTTTATATCTCAAAATAGAGAAGACTCATAGGTACAGTATTCCAATATTGTAAACAGAGGTGTTGCATCATAGAAAGCAACATATTCCATTAACCTGTTTGTCTTTGAGAATCAGTCTGACTTCAGAGAACTCTGTATCTAATGCACTATTACCTCAGTTCTTCCTTCAACTGAAGGTTCGGAAACTGTGTGCCAATGACTGATTTTTTTTCAGAACAGAATTATCAGACAATGTGTAATGGAATAACCTTTCAAACAAGCTATGATTTCTACACAAACTGAAAATAAATGACATAAAGTATTAGTCAATGATATTTTAAGCTCAGTAAATGATGGTTTTGGAAACTCTATTAGTAATTTATTATTATTGCCTATATGATAACAACAGAAGTAGCTTAAAATAAATTCAGTGATGATCAATTTCTAATGCTGTATAAAGGAAATAAATTCTTTAAATTTTCAATATATTAATATGTATTTCTTCAAATTGCAATTTATAGCAGATATAACTAAATTTCAATTTAAAAATATGTATGAATCTACACACTCATCTCTTTACTTTTTTATCCCTTTCCATTTTTAATGAGTGATAGTTTTTTGATATTGCCCATCTTTAAAAGAACATGACCAAAAGGAAAAAAAAAAACTTCATCAGAGAAATGTAAGAATATTTTAATAAATATTCTTTGTTCCATCTTCATAATAATTTTTTTTGTTTTTTTTGCTTTTTGAGACAGGGTCTCGCTTTGTAGCTCAGGCTAGCCCTGAGCTCACTATGGTGCCCAGGCAAGCCGCCGCAAACTCAGCAATCCTCCTGTCTCTGCCTCCCGAGTGCTGGGATTACAGTTCATAATAATATTGATTATTGTCATAATAATATTGATTATTGTCTCTTGTTGACTTCTCAATAGATACACATTTCCTCATATCTGGGACTTGTGAATGTTACCTTCCATGTTATATTATACAGATGTCAATGAATTAAGTATTTTGATGTGGGGAAATTGTATGTAATTATTAAGATGCATGGTAAATGCAGACACTGTTGTAGACAGACAAGGAAGGTAAAGAGATGGTTGGAACAGAAAGAGAAGGAAAAGGTAAGGTAACCACAGGGATAAAAAGTGTAGCAAAATAGCTAGAAGCCCAGGATTGCTTCCACTCACTAGAAAAGACACAAGGAAAGGGGCAGAGTGGCTCAGATAACTAGGTTCCCCTAGAATCTGAAACTCAGCCTTCTAGGGGCCACGATTATCGGAGAACAAATCACTGTTGTCTTAAGCTGCCAAATATGTAGTAGTTAGTTACAAAACCACAGAAAAGTTAACCACCGTCTCTCAGTAAAAAAGAGTACAAAATAATATAAAATGCTGTGCAGAATTGACTTTTAAAATGTACCTCCCTTTTTAATCACACCTAGAAAATCTCTTTTACTAAAGAACAAAGAGAAAGTTCCATTTTTCCTGTTTCCTGATTGTTTGACTATCAAAACTAATTGTAGCTCTCCTCTTTTTTGTATCTTTTGTAACATTTCCTAGTCATGCTGACATAACCAAATTTATCTTTACTGTGCTCTGATTAGGTTGACATTTAATGAAGAACTTCCTCAAAACCACTCTAATCACTGTATTTGAAAATAAGACTTAGGATTTTTAATGGGTGTCTAGTACGGAAGAAGAAAACTATGTTGGTAATGGCCCTGTTGTTCAGTTGTGTCTGTGTGGGTCTGTCTTCAGAGCAGACCCATCATACCATGAGGAAACTGGCTCTTTTATTCAGGCTGGAGTTGTGAAGACGAGGACATTCAATGTTCTTCTTGGGGTTTAGACTTTTTAAATATTTCTCCATGTGCTGAATTTTCCTGGGATTCTTTTCAGTAATTTTATTTGGTTGGAGTTTTTAGAAACATAATTCTTACTAATTAAACAACTGTTTTATTCAAGAGAGGATTTGTCAACTTCGTTCCACATTCACTTAGACATTTTTCCTCTCAGCACATTTTTTGTAGGATTTTTTTGCCTTTGACCTAAAAATACTAGTTGACAAATTATGCTGTTTTTCTAGTTGTTTTCCTTATTTATTTGGTTCCTTTAAAATATATCTTTTATTATATGCTTCAAATGTTTAAGTGTTTTATTTGTGGGATGTCATTTTTTTCTGGTTACATTTAAAATTTATTTTTTAAGCAGTGTTACTGTGATAGAATACTTTAGAGTCTCCATGTGTGCTTGTGCATGTGTGTGTGTGTTTCAGTTTCTATGTTGATATTTTTCATTAAGCTGAGGTTTGTCTTTTCACTATATATTGCCTAGGATAGTATTGTTTTATTCAGGTTTGTTTTTCTTATGGAACTTAAATTATGTGCAACCTAAAATATTTCATATGAGTAAAAAGTCGAGGAAAATGTCAGTGTCATTAATCATCAAGAAAAATTCAATAAAATCCAGAAATTGATATCAATTCATATCAACTAAAATGATAGCATCCAACCCACTGAAATCTGTTAATAAGTAGTATGTGGAGTTATGGTACTTTCTTGAACGAAATGTAGAATGTTTCAACATTTCTTTAAAATGCCAGTTTTGCCAGGTGTGGTGGCTCACGCCTGTAATCTCAGCACTCGGGAGGCAGAGGCAGGAAGATTGCTGAGTTTGAGCCTTGCCTGGGCTACATAGTGAGCTCAGAACCAGCCTGAACTACAAAGCGAGACCCTGTCTCAAAAAAAAAAAAAAAAAATGCCAGCTTACCAATTTGGTAACTTAACTCTTCTAAGAATGTTATAAAAAAAACCAAAAACCGAAAACAATATATGACACAAGAATGCTTAGAGAAGCTTTATCCATAAAGTTTGAATATCAAAATTATTATAATATTGAAAAGGAAATAACACTTTATTCTGGAAAAGGAATGGAAAATTGAAAGGGAAATTTAGGAAAGAAGAACTGCAAGGACAAATTGTGTTATATTCATGCAATGTATATTACTGAGCAATATGAAGTAGAGAATTAATATTAATAAAATAGTGATTTACATAAAATTAATATTTATAAAACATGGAAAACCTCAAAATATTTTGATGAAACCAAGTCAAATATAAAAGTGAATATATTTAATGGTTCATATTTTTAGGAGGTCTAAGATCAAGCAAAACTAAAGTATTACAGATTGGAAACATTTTTCTTTTGGAACAGGACAATGTTGTGTCATTCGGTTAGAAAGTCTTCCTCTTGAATTTGAAATGATTCTCCGTGTGTTTACGTTTTTCTAAATGCACCACAATGTATTCAAGCCACGTGCTTTTCATTTTCTGTAAATTATACTAGACAAATAAGTAAGTAAAAATGAGCAAGAAGCCTGTTCTGAGGTAAACACTAGCCAGGAAAAAATGTCAGTAATCTGTTGGCATATTCATACTATTAATTAATAGTAATCAAAAGTAGGCATTTTGATGTTTAATTTCAAAATCAGTGATATTTAATTTCAAAATCTGTGAACAGAGAATGCAAATAATAGAAAAGAGAAAACACACAGGAAGTTTAGACTGTCATCCAAGTGTTTTCAGCAAACAGAGCAACTGAAATGAAGGAGCAACTATGTCTCCATCAGGCAGAGCCTGTGTCAAAACAAAAATAAAAGAGAGTTTCCCGGAGATGAAGAACGTGCTCTCCAGTATTTTCAGAGCTGTCTCAAGGAAAGTGTCAGTCTGTTAAAGGAGACATGGAAAAACAAATATATCGATAGAGTGGAGCCTACAGAGTAATATAAGGAAATACAGTAATGATATTTGTAAAAAAAAAATCTCAAGAACGATTTCACTGTAGTGCTGCAGGTGTGACGCTCAGTGGAGAATGGCTCGTCAGGGGGCGTCGGAGCCCCCATTGCCTCAATGAGTACCGGGGCGACAACTCCATGGACGCAGTTGGTGACACTTGGCCTCGCGTCCTGCTTTTTGCCAGCACTGCTGCCCCTGAAATTAGAACGTAAAAAGCTGGTTACTATTCTGCCAGCGCCTCATTTCTGAAGTAGCTTTCTTCCAAAGGAAAACTCTTTTTGTCTTACTAGAAATGATAGGAGCATTGCTTTCTGTTATTTGTTGTATACATTTTGAATTAAAACTATCAATTTTATGAGTGGAAGCATGTGATGTGGAGAAGAAATGAAAAGGATGATTTGGAGATATTATCGTTGTTTTTCATCCAGAAGCCATTGGTCCTTAAAAGAATAAGATATTCAGATTGGGCAAGATGCAAAGATAGAATCAGAAAGTGACATACAAAAGCAAAACAATCTTTACATATTTATACATGTGTGTATGTTTAAACAGCTGTGTTATAAATTGATTAAATGACTAGTTAACATGTAACAGAAAGAACGTATAGACAACTTCTAATTCTCATTAGGAAGTAATACTTTTATAATTCTTGATAAATCTTTCCATGCTTTCAACTCAATTTCCTTGTATAATTGTAGAATTGTCATTCAAGCTGATTTTTTGCATTGCAGGTAAAAATAAATATTACATGAATGTGTACATTTGAATTTCATGTGTTGCACAAGACACCCTCTTGAGAAGCTAGTAGCAAATATTAAATTAATCTATATTTTCTTAAGGTGGGTAGCTATGACAGATTTTATATAACAAAAAGAAGCAAAAATATTTTTTCATTTTAATTCTTTCTTTTGCAAAATGTATTTTTTATAAGATGTGTCTGAGAGAAACAAAGTTAAATGAGACACCTTTCAGATTGTTTTGAATTCGGATATATAAACATCCAAGAGTAATTAAAATGAAAACTACACTCAAAACAGATGTTTATGTATGGTTAGCCTTAAAATTTACATAATACTGTGGGAAATGCACTAAACCATGTTATTTTCCACTTGCATATTTAATAAAGTTCAGTCTCCTGGGTTATTTTGTCAGAAGCTAATGCATGATATTCAGAACAATATCCTATTACATCAAAGTAAATATTCCATGTTTAAAACAAATAAAAATCTTATAGAAGAATAATAAGCTTATTTTCATATTATAGTTTTACCTAATACAGTGCAAACAAATATGTTTATTTATGAAATTTGTAGATTCATTCTCATGAAAGAATGGATGGCCACTGGTTTTAACTTGTATTAAAAATAATGTAGAAACTTTGATTACTGAATGATAATGATAGATGTTTTTCCTATTTATCTGATCCCATTAATCATAGGGTTTTCTTAGATCAGTGTAATAAACTGTGCAGCAGATTAATTCTTGTGTGCAAATTTAAGCACAATGAAATTGTGAAATTTAAGCACAATTGAAATTTTCCCTTTGAACAATTAAGTAAATTTTTTAACTAATCAATATCTGATTCATGATCAAAGTTGTATTTAAGATTTTAAAATAAAGCATTTCTTTATCAGAGACTGTGATATAAAAATCATATATCAGTTAACTTTATGATAGTTATGGTGCTTAATTATGTCTTTGAACAACGTGGTGTAAATTACAGTGAATGTGTCATAGGTCAATTGATTCTGAACATATAATTTAACTACACAAAGGCCGTAAACACTTACTGCATTAACAGAGATCAATAGCAACTTCTACATATGTTTATCTTCTTCAGGTAGGGCAGCTTCAGCTGCAGCTGCAGGGTTATCTTTCTACAGAGCAGCTACACTTCTATCTTTGTGGAACAAAACAGTTTTACATCTTATCAAGAGGTTAGTATAAGCATGGTTACATGTGGCCAAACTTTTCTCCAGGTGCTTCCACTTATTCTCCTCTCTCTCTCTCTCTCTCTCTCTCTCTCTCTCTCTCTCTCTCTCTCTCTCTCTCTCTCTCTCTCTCTCTCTGGAGAAAAAAGATGCCATGCCCCTTTAAGAAACCATAATGATGCACAGATGGAGGTGACTCAGGTGACGCAGACCAATGATGCAGACCAATCATACATAGCTAAATGCTGCTTCCGCCTTTGCGCCTAATCACACCTGCCGTGAACACTGTTCCCTCCCTCTCATCCAATCAAATCCCAAGGCACCCTATGTGAATGCCTGCAAAAATAAAGAAGCAGCCTCTCAACCAACACGGAGTCTGGGTGTTGTGATTCAGCGTCCCCACTCACCCTCCCAAGGCAGTCGGACTACTGAGATGGCACCGTAGTAGGAGATGGTAACCAGACCAGGCCAGATTACAGTTGTAGAAGGACAGCTCAGGATTAGGTTGAAGGTCACATTCTCAAGGTTCTGTTTTTTGGTAGAAACTCACGTTTTTAAGACTGTTCCGGTAGGAGGAGGGGGCAAAACTAAGTTCAGCATGGAGTAGCTCTGGTTATTTAGGTTTCACAATATAAACCTTGTAGAGTCTTGTCACAGCTCGCTTCTATCTTTTCTGTTATCTTTTTTCTTGGTTTATTGTATGCATGATATACCTTTCTGAATTTATAGGAAGAAGTCAAAAAGTTGGAGGCACAACATAAGATATGTAATTAGTGCACTTGTTAATTACAGCAATTTAGTTAGGGATTTCATGTCCAGATAAGCATGTGAAAGTCTCATTACTTTTTCAGTTGCAGATATCCATTGAGTGTCTGCATTCAGGAAAGAAGCCTTATTCTCTCCTTGTTTCTGACACTTCAGACTCTTGATATCTACTGTGTTCCTATCACCATAAAAGGATCAGCCTTTTACAAGATGGTTGTAAAACGTTGTAATTGTCAAAGAAATAGTTAAGTGCAATGTGTAACCTCTAACCAGTCTACGACAGAAAACAGAATTCTGACACTGAAACTCCTACTTCTTAACTCAGTAGTGAAGTCCAGATATCCTTCAGGGATTGTAGAATTTTACAGTGGAAAGAGTAGACCTCGAAATAAACAACTCTCAACTGGGAAATGTCAAAACCCATGCTAGAGAAAGATACAAGATTAGAAAGTGACAGATTTATGATTAACATTCAAGTAGGTTGATGGTTTTTTGTGTTTTACGCTTCTGTGCATTATTAGTTTTAAACTGCTTTGAATTCTTTCATTTTTCCCAGCCTGGTGTAGTTCTCAAGAACACAGACTGTGAAAGTAAACAGCTTTGAGATTGAATTTCAGCCAGTCCTCTCCTTTGAGTAAGGAAGGTAGGTAAAAAAGTTGTGTTTTATGATTTGCTTTGGTGGAGACAAATTATAGTTTAGACATTCTCAATGAGGAG
Source organism: Thryonomys swinderianus (assembly GCA_004025085.1). Classification (NCBI taxonomy): domain Eukaryota; kingdom Metazoa; phylum Chordata; class Mammalia; order Rodentia; family Thryonomyidae; genus Thryonomys; species Thryonomys swinderianus. The sequence continues at coordinate 78,248 of PVIC010001335.1, read as the reverse complement.
GGAAAAAAATCCAGTTTCTGTGACTCGCTTTGGGAAAGAAAGAGGGAAAAGAGGGGGAAAAATTGTTGGAGAGAATTTCTTGCCTCTGAAGTACCTCCACTACATTTCAATTCAAAATTCACGACATGCTGAGGTACTTCTGCACTTGGAGTTACCGTTTCTGCATTCCCAACAATGCATTTTCAACATTCTTTGTTCCTTCTCCATTTTTTAAAACTGTAAGCTACTTAAGAACAAGTAAAATGTACTTAATTTTTTTTCTTGACACTCAGCCAAATTTTGAACCAAAATAAGTGTTCAATAATATATACATTAATACTATATAATAAATAATATACAACAGGGATACAGCAATATATGAATGGATTATTTGTATTTAATAAATTGAAAGTAAAAATTTAAATTATAATGTAAAGTTAGTTTATTTGGGTGGAAAATGGGTAAGAATTAAACATGGGCTTTTTTGAATCAGATTGCATCAATGTATGTCTTCACAAATTAATATGCATTTTCTACTTGTGTCATATATTGCCAGACACATATATTTGGACATTAAAAAGCAATTCGGAAAAAGATGTTCCAAGTGAGCCTTCAGCTTAAAAATAATTGATTAAATAAGTTTTATTCAAGCTTCCGTTTATGTGGTTCTTCTTTTCCACTCTTCTCCTAATGAAATTAATTGCTTCTATATTGGACTCATGAAATTTGTCATGATAGTGGATTGTAGTATATTGATCACAGTATAAATATTTCATTAGCATATCTCTGTAGGTTGAGCTCTGTAAGGAAGGAAGTAAAAATAGGATGAACAGATCATGAACTCTTAGTATTAATTGTAGAAGCTCGAGAGAGTCTGTTATTTGACCTTCTTACTGAGCAGGTTGGTTTCAACACCTACAGTTGTGTACATACATGATCACTTGGCTGTCCATACTCATAGCCACCTGTTTTGATGGCTATATGCCTGATGGTGAACTACTGTGCAGCTCAGTTTACAGTTGCAAACTAAATAGATTGGCAGCTTGAAATTCTGAAATTACTATCTCTTTTCCATTGTAAAGCAGTGGCACGTTAACACCCACATGGCTTCTTAACATCATACCACCTGTTCATTGTTTTTAGGCCAAAAATGTTCAGAGGGGCAATGAAAAATGAATAGGGATCTGTTGTGAAAAAATTATGTCGTGTTACATACTGATGTCTTATAAAAGTAGATGTGATATTTCAATACTCTAAAACCATTGCATGTATGAAAGGAGGTGATGTTATTTTAAATAACCAAAGTTAATATTTTTGATATCTTTAAATGTTGGTCAATGTGTATTTAAAGTGTAGATAAAAATTAATAATTAATTCATCAGATGAGTCACAAGATGTTAAATATGTTAATATACTTGTACTTTAGAATACAAAAGCATGGGCCAACAAAGGGCTGCAAGAACTAAGAAAGCTACTTGAGTACAATTCAAAGATTCTACTAGAAACCACCTTTATAGTGGATGGCACATGCTTGGAGTTCCTCTATATTATTTTAATTTCTTTTTCTCTACACATACCCAGTTTAAGAATAATTATCAACATACTGGAACATTTCCTTCTCACCACAGAACATGCCAGTTCTTAGAATTTCAGAGGACAACAGGGAAATTTTCTTCCAAAAGTGCCCCGTGCATTTTCCACTTTATTCTAAATACAGTCTTTCCATAAACAGGCCAATTGTTGCAGGATTCCCAGGTGTTATATGTGGAGTAACCTCTACATCAGCAGAGTCTTTTACCTATGTCCATGCTGTGAGGGTCCAAAAACAAACCTGTGGCGAGCAGAGAGGAATTCTGAATTTCACCGTTAGAGGCCAAGTTGCACAGTTTTAGCAGCCATCAGGCCCTAGATGCCCAAGTGGGACGATGGATACCATTAGTGAAAATAGCAATATGAGTCTAAAAATTTACTTGAAGAGTGACCTTGAGTACTTGCCCTTGTGAAGAGTAGTCACATTCCATTTACCCTTCAACTTGAGAGAGTAAAGTGGGTTATAAAGTTCCTTCCAAAGCTAAGGACAAACTGAAATGTTAATGGGCAAAGGCTTTCATATTCTTGAACACAACACTTCTACTTGACAGGTGAGGGGTGTTGGACTCTTCCTGATTGGCTATTTCACTGAAACAGAATGTGCCTCTCCCAAAAGAGAAATACCAGGTCAGAGTCACAGTGACTTTATTAACCTGCTGACAGAATAGCAACCCTAAAATAAATAGTAAAGTAATTTACTTAGATTTTTTAAAAGATGAGCCCAGGTAGAAACTCCAGTCCTATATATGGAAAACAGAAACTGTCAGGCTTAGAAACTATAGATACATATACATTTGCATATGCATACATACATGCACATTTACACATATACATGCACATTTCTCCTTGTGAATAATTTAGACATAAGAGGTATAAAACAATGTGTACATAAATTTACTATTGTCCCTAATGTGGCACTTTTAATATATAATACACTTTCCAATTGCAGCACATATAAGTTAAGCATAAACGAAGTTGTACTTCAGACTAGTTAATGATAGATAATGTTAATAGGGCTTTAACTAAATGTGTCTAGTGTAGAACAGCCATTGTTAGACACACTTACTCCCCAAAATGTAAGGCAGATTTCTAAATCGAAAGGTGAATACCATACAACTACAGACCATAAATACATTTTACTTGCCAGAAAAGTAACAAATTATGCAGCTTGGTACCAAAAACATCTTTCACAATCTTATAAAATCTATTTACAATTTGTATAAATATTTTACCACAACATTTTTAGAAATAACATTTTTGATAATGACCAATGCAACCAATTTGCAGTAACATTGAGAAAATATTTGTTAAGGTATATCTCACACAGGTTGTGAAAATATTGGTGGTCCCATCAGTGAACAAAGACCAAAATAATTATGTTCTGGGAAAAACACAACCTATCAAAACATAAAAACAAACTTACTTCTAGATAAGTAAACATAAGCTAATTTTAATAAGCGAGTACGTCAGTGAACATTTCTTCTTTTAGTTAAGGATGTTATAGGTGCACAAGCTTAAATGAGTTGTTAAAATTTACATCACGTAAGGCTCAAAGTCATTTTAATAAGTAATTGTTCTGATTCCCTGACAAGTGCTTGCTCAGCTACATTAGAACGAAGCAACTATCAATCATAAAAGAATAAATTAGAAAAACTTTCATGTCAGTTTATCTCTTACTGTTTTCCCAAACAGAATGAAAAAATGAATCTCTTTTTCTGCTGCACACATTTAAGTAAATTTTATCATCTGCTCTGCATGCATTACATGTATTTGTCAGCAGTCATTTTTCCAAATAGAGGCTGGCATTTCAAAAATTAATCTAAGTTTCCATTCTAGACGATGGTATTTTTTAATTGCAGTCAGGCAGAATTAACAAGGAACTGTGTTCAATAAAGCTCTGAATATTGCTAATTTTGATTGGCAGGAAATAGCCATCACTTCATAGCTATCAGGCTGGTGAATATTCACCTGCTGGCAAAAGACATACTTCAAACTTACTATTACTCTTAAGAAATAGAATTATTCTCTCAGAAGAAATTTTACAATCACTTACACAAGGGAGAAAAAGTTCTGTTTATAGGCTGCCTAGAAGTCTCCTGAATTAATGCACAGAAATCTTTCAGTGATTTTTGTGTCTGTGGGATTAGGACTATGTTCATTGATGTGGCCTTACTGCATACTTCCTTTGCATGTATATGTGTTTATATTGGCAAGTAAATGAGTTAAACTATGAAATAACTGCTAGTGAAGTGTCTCAAAACTCATAAAATAATCAGAATGCCATGTCTAAGTATAATATCAATATAATTCTCTAAGCAAGTTACATTTAAAGTAACTGATATACCTTTTAAAATACAGATTCTATTCTGGAATATGTACGGATAAGGAACCAGATTATCTTTTTAAATTACAAGCTACTTTTGGATTCTTTGGGACATTAAATTTAATAGCTAGCTCCCAAGATTATCTGCTGTACAAATCTACGGAAAGTGAGCTCACACAAAGATATCCAGTCTAAAAATATCTCACTGTATGATTCTAATTTCTAGTTATTTAATAGCAGGCAAAGACTGACTCCAAGTTAACTTTCATATTCTTCTTATTGGGCAAGGCAGAATGATTTTTTTTCAAGTATTCAAAATAAAAAGTGAATACATAATCTTAGGATCTCTGATAGTTTGACACATTTTCAAAGTCGTAATTGTTATTTGAATATTAATTGTGCATTTCTATGTAACATTGAAAATTCCAGCTAATTCAAATTATTTTGGAAGGTTTACATGTAGCAAGACTTACATTTCATATATATATATACATTTATATATATTTTTTGTTTGTTTGTTTTTTTTAAACAGGGTCTCGCTTTGTAGTTCAGGATGGCCCTGAGCTCACTATGGAGCCCAGGCAAGCCTCAAACTCAGCAATCCTCCTGTCTCTGCCTCCTGAGTGCTGGGATTATAGGCGTAAGCCACCACGCCCAGCTCAAATATATTTTTAAATGCACAATTTAGTCATACACGTTATTTGTTGCTTTGATGGATGGGTAACAGGTAGATGGTGAGAGATATACATAGGAAGAGAGTGAGAGAGATTTTTTATAGAACACAAATTGAACTTTCAAGAAGCGTATCATTTACTGTATTGTTCCACATAGGTATCAAAACCACCTTTGAGTGGCAGATAAACTCAGTAAATCACTAAAGAACATGTGCCAGGTCTGGGGGATGGTACCTGTAACCTCAGTACTTAGAGGGCTGAGCCAGGAGGATTACTGAGATTTCTAGGCCATCCTGGACTACATAGTGAGTTCAAGTCCAGCCTGGGCTACGTAGTAAGACCCTGTCTGAAAAAATAAAGATAAACAAACAAAAAGAACATGTTGGCCTTCATGGGGACATAGACAGATTAAACATTTGGAAATGTTGCATCACACATTTTCATTTTTGTTATGTCAGATTTAATTTATAACCGTTATTAAGGACTGGCTTCACCTTCAGACTGGCTTCCTGTGGTATAGATGTCACAACAAGGAGAGGGTATGCCATGCAGCTTGATATTCAGGTCATGCAAGAAAGAAAATTGTCATTTACATCATTGCTAAGAAAAAAAAATCAGAGAGACACAATAATGAGAGTTAAGTGTGTGGTGGTGGAACACACAGTATCCGGACCGTGTTTCCTGAAGGGTCACCAACCTGAGCGCACCACAGACGTCAAGCTGGTGTGCGGTGGTGTCAACACCACTGGCTCACATGCACCTGAGAGGAAACTGAGGTGAGGGTGAGCAGGCGACAGCGGGAAGGTCACGCCACGTAGCCACGGACCATTATAATATGTGAGGAAATTATTAAATAAAGTCATTCATACAACAATTACTACATTTGTGTGTGTGTGTGTGTGTGTGTGTGGCAGAGGGTAATTTGAATATCCTACAATCGTTTCTGTTGCCTTTTTTTGTCTTCATTGGTACATTGTATAAACACATCATGAAAACACTCAATATTGGGAATTTGTACCAGTATATGCACAATTTTCCAAGTAACATCTGGTTGACTGTGTTACTTAAAATATTATATTATATTTTAAAGGGTGTACTTAATTTCAGAGGATTAATTCCTTAAATAATGCTTATTTTTTGAAACTGTACTTCAAAGCCTGTATGTATTTGTACATTATTAGCACCAACTCCACTTCCAAAAAAGCTCCTTGAGAAATTTCCTTTTAAGTATTATCTAGATGGTAGTGTCTTACTGGAAAGTCCTGAAAAACTCATATCCAAGTGACCTTCAGTAAAAGCAAAGGGTTTGAAATTATGATGCCAATTTATTACTGTCCTCAACATTTACTCAAAATGATATAGTGAACTAGAAAGTAAAAGGAAATAAGGCGATTCATCACTTCATTACAGGAGGGACCTCTGATCTTAATGTCCCGTTTTACTGTTATATTCTGCCAGGATTCAATGAGAGATGTTATGAAAATAAAATTCAAGAAATGCTAAGCCACAAAAATGCCAGCCCTGAAGACAGTTCCTGGATACCAAAAGAACATACTATATTACTATGTTTTTCTTTTTTGCTGAAGAACTTTCGTTTAGACTTTCAAGTTTCCTAATGTCTAGTCATACAGTCTGTGAGCTATATCCATCCTCTGAATTGAGAAAAAACATTATTGATCCTATTCATCATACACATAAAGAATGTAGTTGTTTCCTGTCCTTTTCAGAGACATTAAAATACAAACTACATTTCAGCCTTGTGTTCCACTGGGAGAGGAAAAAGATTGATGAAAACATAGGTCTAACTCAACAGAAAATTAGAACTCTCACCATTAATGCTCAGAAATATACTCTTAAGATACATAAATAGTGAATTTCTACCGCTTACTTGACTTTTATACTTTTACATTATGAGTTACTTTTCTATTATTATCTTGAAGACTTCAAGAAGTACCCTTCCGGTATCAACATGTATAAATTCTTATCACAGTTCCTAAGAACTCTTAGTTGACCTTACTATCACCCACGGGCCCAACAAGGAACAGTTGAATCAGTGGCTCTTCCCCAGCATTTACAGGATTTCACCAGCTCTTGCAGCTAGTGGAAGGCAATGGATCACAAAATCTTACCCTGGCTCAGTTCTTTTCATATTATAAGGTCTGTCCCTTGGGAAAACTTGTCTCATGTATATAATTTCAAAGAGTTTCATTGTGTGGATTGAGAATGATGAACTTTTACAATTGTGGCTACATCCTTTGTGAATCAGTTAGTGTAACTTCGTATGAAGGCTGATTAATGATAAAGACTACTGAGTTTTGATAAAAAGAAACAACAAATTAATAGATTTGAGAAGCAGAGGATCTTGAAATAGTGTCGATTTTTGTTAGAGCATCCCTGGAATATAGTTAGGTTTTATTTATTTATTCATTCATTCATTTCTTTATAGCATCCACTCTTTTGCCTCTCTGGCTTTTTTTCCCTCATGATTATCAACTAAAAAAATTGGGTCTCTGTGATTGGACAAAGCTAGTACTGTACTTTAGCACATAGGAGTAGATAATTCCCAGTGAGGAGTCTAGTTGATTCTGTTTTTTATCACTTTGTCTAAACTCAGTCCATTGCTACTACAGGAAGAGCTCAGCATCCTAGAATGTCCATGCAATTGGAGAGGAGAAGTTTAAAGGGCATTTTTAGAACAGAATATCAAATGTTTATACCAATAAGTAGCATGAGGTGGTGACTTATTTTTCCATTTTTTAAAAAATCAGTAAACATTTCATAAAGCAAAATTATATTTACAGTGCTGGACATAGTGGTTCACGCCTGTAATCCCAGCACTCAGGAGGTAGAGACAGGAGGATTGTTGAGTTCACGGCAGCTTGCCTGGGCACCATAGTGAGCTCAGGGCCAGCCTGAACTACAAAGCGAGACCCTGTCCCCAAAAGCAAAAAAAATTATATTTACATTATTGTTTTTGTAACATCGAGGATACTGAGATAAGATTTGACCCATATAGCTCTGAAACAGTGTCTTTGTTTGGAGGGAAGAGTGAACTTAGTATCTTAGTGTTATCACTAAGGAGAGCCAATTAAATTTAAATCAGATTAAAAATATTTTTCAGTAATCATAGAAGAGTTGCACTATTAACTGAGATTTGATTTAACTTTTTTTTTTTCTTTTTGAGACAGGGTCTCACTTTGTAATTCAGCCTGGCCCTGAGCTCACTCTAGCTCAGGCAAGCCTTGAACTCAGCAATCCTCCTGTCTCTGCCTTCTGAGGGCTGGGATTACAGGCATTAGTCACCAAAGCCAAGCATTGTGGTACATAATACTGATTGCTGGTGGCTGGTATTGTTGTATGTGGTTAGCAGGGACTGAACCAGGGACCTTGCGCTTGCTAGGCAGGTGTTGGAACCACTGAGCTTAAATCTCTAGCCCTGTTTTAACTTTTTACCCAAGAAACTGCTTGATAAATAATAAATCTTCTAAATTTAAATAATTAAGTAGAATACTTCTCTTCTGAAAGAAATATTGTTTTAATAATTTAAATATACTTTCACTTGGATCTTGATTTATTTTCCTAGAATTATAACAATTAGCAGTGTAGTAACAATTAAAATGATTGAAAGAAATGCAATTGTATTTCATGTTATGTTCTCCAAAATGATGTCTTTAAGCCCAACAAGCCAATTTTTAAAGCCAATGTGACTTCCTCACTTTCTTTCTTTGAGAAAAGGGATTTATTTCCCTCTGTTAGCATTTTCTTAAAATGCCTTGGCTTTTTTCTCAGTACATCTCAGCGTTTCAACTTCCTGTCAGCACTTTCCACTTTTCACTGCCTAGTAAAAAAGATAGTGCACTAAAAATGGCTTAAATATAACTTTAGTTTCTATGACAATGGTGGAGTGTTTCAAAGAATAGAAGGGAGATAATCTAGTTAATTTTTCATCCTTCCTAGAGCTTTTAAATAAAACTGAGTTCACAGAAGAAGAAATAAGTGTGGAGTTAAGGTCATTGAAAGAGTTGGTTATAATTGAAAGACATTTGTAATAAGCCAAGATGGCCTTCAGAATTGCTACTGAATCAGTTCCCTTAGGGAAGGTGTTTGTCTTTACTTCGATTCTGCCACAGATATTAAGGGAAAATATTTGACTATATTACACTAACTTTCACATCTAGTCAGTGGGTCTTTAGGGTTATATCTTTTAAAAAGACATTGACTTTCAAAGGAAAGGGAGATTTTTGGTAGGCAGAGGTAATAAATAAACAAATTATACATTTGATTATCTTTAGGAGATCATAGTTGGTTTGACTGACAGGCCTATGCTGATGTCAGAATAAATTAGAGAGGAAATTAAACAAAATACTTAACAAAGTGATATTCTTGATTGTACTTACTCTCAGTTGGGTCTGATAGAAAATACTGAACTGTAGTTTGGATTAGGTTTTGACTGACACTAGTCTTCACCATAAGTATAATAAAATTTATCTAACCCATGTAATTAAGTATCATACCACGTTGACTGTCTGTAATCCAAAATGGTGATCACTAACTACTGCAAATATGCTTTGCCAATATATTGTATATAAAGGATCTTCATTATCAACAGGAATGGAGCAAAAATAAAGATTTTAGTAAAGGTAAAGCAAACTGAGTTTTTACATATTTAGTCAAGAAAGCATACATGTGACAATGACAACATTTTAAAAATAGAATAATGAATAATTAGGTTTAATATTTAGACATTTTTTGCCTTAAAAGTTTTTTCATGATCCTCCTCAATGTGAATAAACTACATAGAACTTTGCTCTCATTAGCACTGAGTTTTTTTTTCCCAAATCTAAGAAGTTTTAGAACTCTTTTGGAGGTGTTATTATATTTCAGCTTTTTTCTAAATTATCTTTGCCTAAATTATATTTTATACAATAAGGACTTAGAGACTAATAAAGCTCAGGTATTTTGAGACAATTAAGTTATTTCACTATAGCTATCTACATAACAAGCTCAATTGGTGTTAATTGTTGATCTGACATTAAATAACAGAACAAAGTTGACTTTGGAATCATATTATTTGGTTATTTAAAAAATAATACAGAAATAATGTGTTCCTGCATATAGTAAGAACTATAATGTTGAGCTTAATATGTTGTTAAAATGAGTAGATCTTTGAAACTAAGTGTTCAACCACTGCTTATAGTTATAACTGATATTTTTATGAAGTGAGTTTGTATGAATTGGAATTAAAATTACTTTAGGACCCCAAAACTGTCACAAATCTTACTGTCTAGGGACAGATGAACTGATTGAGCATCCTTAATTAATACACTGAATATGCATCCACATATTCAGTGTAACGCTATGAATTTCAGGATTCTGATATAAATCTTTCTATGTATGTGGACAACTGTGTGATAATTATATCTATCTATATACATACATAGGCCATCTTCAGACATTTAACGCTATACATAGCTATGGTCATTGACATGATGTCCTTCCTCAAACTTTCTATCTTTTCCTTACCATACTTCAAAGCATCTGCTCTGTTATGTTCTGTTGCTTTCAGTGAGTCTTTAAAACTGCTTCTTAGACAAACATATACTATTTACTATGGAGAGAATGGATCTGATTTCTGTAAGCTTAAACTTCTGAGTAAAAATGGATCATACTTACCTACTTTTAAACTTTTTAGTTAAACAACATGAAGGTATTACCTTAAAGTGTTTGGTTAAAAAAAAGTAAAATGAGGGAAAATTACATTATTAATATTTTGTACAAGTTTTCCTTTGAGAGGGAAGTAAGATAGATGTAGAAGCAGAAGAAAAACTAGCATTTTTGGAAAAACCAATAGCATTTGCAGAATTCAACACTGATATAAAAAAACAGAAAAAAAATATTGAACAGTTGAACTGCTTAGAAGGATACTTTAACGGAAGGGAAAAATTTATGAAGTTTGATTACCAGTGAACAGAACAGAAAACCAATAAATTCAGGGGAAAAATAGAAGTCACTAGAATCCAGTGGGGGGAGGATAAGAACAGAATATGAAGTATGAGATAAAAGCACTGTACAGATTTCTATATAATTCAAATCTATAACCTATAAATTCTATACCCTTTCTGTACAGTATTTCTGCCTTGGACCCAGACCCAGACAACCATGGACCTCTGAATCTATGCACCAAAATAAACCTCCCCTTTACTGTGAGTCCCCCAATGACAAAATCTCTGATGAACGTACTATACAAACACAGAATTTTAAATTCTCAACCAAAACAACCTATGGTGATATTTATGTAGTAAAAAATTGTCATTGAAGCCAGTTACCCATAAGTATTCAAGCCAATGTCAGCATAGTTATTTACTTATGATAAATCTGAAATATTAGTTTCCTTCAGACCGATTTGTTTTTTTAATACAGGGTCTTGCTTTGTAGTTCAGGATGGCCCTGAGTTCACTGTGTAGCCCAGGCAAGCCTCAAGCTCAGCAACCCTCCTGTCTCTGCCTCCCAAGTGCTGGGATTACAGGCGTGAGCCACCACACCTGACATTGTGGTATGTGGTACTGATTGCTGGTGGGTATGAGCCACCATGCCCAGCATTGTATGTGGTTACCAGGGATTGAACTCTGGACCTTGTGCTTGTGAGGCAGGTGCCAGAACCACTGAGCTAAATCTCCGGCCCCTTCAGACTGATTTTTTTAATTGAATTCTTTATTGGTACAATTTATATACATCTCACAATCACATATAACATTGGGGAATTTGTACCAGTATATGACAGAAGTTAGCTCTCACTTTTACCCATATCCCTACCCACCCACACCTCCCCACCCCCTTTATACATACTCTTTTATTTTCTTTCTGAATCATATTTATTCCTTCCCCTCATTCATTCCCACACCAAATTTCCTATGGAAATTTCCCATTCTATGAAAACTGTCATTCTTTCTAGAGCTCATTTGCATCTATAGGTATTCATATGAAAGAGAAGATCCGGTATTTGTCTATCTGTGATCTATTGATTTCACTTATTAGTATATTCTCCAGGTGTCTCCATTTGCACATAAATGGATCGATTTTGTCATTCTTTATTGCAGAATAATACTCCATTTTATTTAAAAAAAATCACATCTTCTTTATCCAGTCTCCAGTTGATGGGCATTTGGGTTGTTTCCAAGATTGAGCTATCACGAACTGAGCTGCTATGAGCAAGGGTGGACATCTGTCTTTCCAATATGATTTTTTAAATTCTTTTGGGTATATTCCTAGCAGGGGGATAGCAGGGTCAAATGGGACCCCTAGTCCTAGTTTTCTGAGAAATCTCCACATGGATCTCCACAATGGTTGCACAAGTCTGCAATCCCACCAACAGTGGAGAAGGGTTCCTTTCTCCCCACAGCCACACCAGCATTTATTGTTGGTTGATTTTGTGATAGTGGCCATTCTTTGTGGAGTGAGATGAAATCTCAATGTTGTTTTCATTTGCATCTCTCGAATGACCAGTGATGTTGAACATATCTTCATATTCTTCTTGGCTGCTTTGACTTCTGCCTCTGAGAAGTGTCTGTTCATTTCCGATACCCATTTTTTAATTGGGTCTTTAAACTTGGGGAGGCTGATCTGTTTGAGTTCTTTATATATTGTAGATAATAGCCCTTTGTCTAATAAACAGCTAGTGAAGATTTTTTTCCCATGTTGTTGGTTGTCTTTTAGCAGTGCCAGTGACTTCTTTTGCTGTGCAGAGCTTTTCAGTAGGATGAGATCCCATTTGTTGATTCTTTCTGCTAGTTCTTGTGCTATAGAGGTTTTATTCATAAAGTCTCTGCCTAAGCCAATGTCTCCAAGAGTTTTACCTAACCTGTTTTCCAGCAGGCTTATTGTTTCTGTTTTAATATTTATTTCTCGTATCCATTGTGAGTTTAGTTTTGTACATGGTGAAAGAGATAGGTCTAGCTTTAGCTTTTGGCAGGTTGAGACCCATTCTTTCCAGCACCATTTGTTAAAGAGGCTGTCTTTCCTCCATTGGGGATGTTTGCCTCCTTTGTCAAAAATAAGGTGGCTTAGTGTATCTGGGGTTGTTTCTGTGTCTTCTAATCTATTCCACTGGTCCTCGGGTCTGTTACTTTGCCAGTACCCTGCAGTTTTTATCACAGCAGCTTTATAGTAGAGTTTTAAGTTGGGGATTGCAATACCCCCTGCCATGTCATGGTTGCTTAGAATGACTTTGCTATTCTAGGTTTCTTGTGTTTCCAGATGAATTTTTGTATTATTTTCTCTAGCTCTGTGAAGTATACCATTGGAATTTCAATTGGAATTGCATTGAATCTGTGAAGTTATTGTGGGAGTATAGCCATTTTGACGATGTTTGTTCTCCCTACCCAGGAACAAGGGATATCTTTCCACTTTCTAATTTCCTTTTCTATCTCGTTTTTCAGAGCCCTATAGTTTTCAGAGTAGAGGTCTTTCACTTCCTTTGTTAGGTTGATTCCTAGATATTTCATTTTTCTGGGTGCTACTGTGAAAGGGATTGACTCTGCAATTTCTCTTTCAGTGAGTCTGTTGTTTGTGTAGACAAAGGCTGTTGATTTTTGAGCATTGACCTTGTATCCAGTAACACTACCAAATTTGGTAATTAAGGTTAGCAGTCTTTTGGTTGAGTTTTTAGGATCCTCTAGATAGAGTATCATACCGATTTTTGAAACACCAGTGACATCTCTGGCATCTTTCATATAAAATGTCCGATTGCTTACACTACTTCTTGAATTACCCTACTTCAAAACAAAGGATCCATATAATTTAGAAGGTATAACATGGGTGAATCATCATAAGACCTTCTACTCTATTATCACACCTCTCATAAATATCTAACCTGTTAAAATATTGGAATGCCATATATTGATAAAAATTCTCAATATTGAGTGTGATCATGGTGTGTGTATACAATGTACGAATAAAGATAAAAATAAACTAAAAATATATTGGAATGGGCCACCAGAATACATATAATACTCAGAAATCTGAGGTTCCTGCCTTCAAGGCTCTGTGAGCTCACTGAACCTAGTGGCAAATTATGCTAGTGTGGCCATTGATGGCTATCACCAGTGAGGTATCTCTCTCTTAAGATCTTGGGTGAAATATGTATATAATGTCATCCTATTATTGGAGGTCCTCAAAGCTATTCAATTTGTGATGACTTTGATATAGTAAAACTATAAATATCACTTTAAAGACATTCCTTGATATTTTCTGACTACTTAAGTTAAAGCTCTCACAGTCTATCACCAAAACCAATATACAAATCATTATATAAAAGAAGTGGACACTAAGGATGAATAATAGCTATGAAAATTTCCCAGGCACACTTCCATTTAGTTTACATAATTGTCATTAAAGTGAATATTTGAAAAGCTGAACATAAATTGCATAGGCAAAGCATTCCAGAGACAGTGTTCTCATAGAATATGATAATGTGACAAGGTCTGAAGAGAGGAATACATCTGTTTAACTAAACAAATTTGAACATTAATCTAGTGAAGGAGAAAGTCAGATTACGTCAAAGAGTTAGTACCAGGTAAACAATGTAGGGAACTCTGCAGATCAAATAAGTGATGATATTTTGATGCTTTTAACTAACATATTGCAAATGAAGGCAAGAAGAAAATGACATTTAATGTTTATTTGAATGTGATGATTAAGAAAGAATGAGGTATGCAAATAATGAATGCTTTGAGTTTTGCTTTGGGCTCCCAAATGAATAATGATATCATTTAATGACTGCAAAGACTGAAACTAGAAAGACTGACACTGTGAAAGCAGCTGACAATCTGAATGCTTGAAAATTTATAAAAGTTTTAAATATAATATTTTTAAAATTTATAGGTAAAACCTGTAACGGTTGACTTTAAGTGTCACTTAACTGGAATGAAAATACCCACACACCTGGCAAAGCATTTGTGCTTTTGGTATTTGGAAAGAGATTGTCCTCTGAGTCAGTGGATAGACAAGGACCAATCACCTTCACTCAATGTGTCTGAGTAGCAAACAGCTGGATAAGGCCCTGGAACAAGGTACATTAGAGCTTTCTGGGGCTTGGGCACTTTACTTCTTCTTCTTCTTTTTTGAATTGAATTCTTTATTGGTACATTTTATATACAGCTCACAATCACCCTCAGCATTGGGGAATTTGAAGCTTCTATAGTGCAAGAACTATCAGAAAGAATCAACAAACAAGACACTAACTTCTAACCCCTGACTCTGCATGCCAAGACTGAGGCCCGCACTCTTCCACTTCTGAGGACTTTGCCATCACACTAAGATTTGCCTTATTGATTTTCTTGTTTCTGTCATCTATGAATTTACATTGATTCCCTTTTTCTATAACCTTGAGAGTCAATTTTCCTAACACTCCCTCCTTATATTGATACTAGTTCTAATTACAGTAGATTCTCAAGTTATGACTGGCCTGACATATGAAGTCAGGCTTATTAGGTTGATGGAAGCTTCACCTGCTTGTTATTAGCTACAGCGTATACCCAGGTGGATATTTGGATCCCAGCTGTATTGACTTCAATACTAATAATTAAAACTTTTAAGAAATGACAATAGCTGAACAATGCATTTTCATCTTCTGGTACTTCCAGTTTATAATGCATTTGTTTTGACATAACTTGACATAAATTGAGGGAAAAATCTGCTTTTGATAAACCTTTTTACAACCATGCTTTAACTTCTTGTTAACCCTCCTGTGGAACTTGGGTTAATTATACTGGTTAACTTTGGATCCACGGGAGACAAAATGATAGTGGAGAGATTTTTAATTCTTTGTGTAATTTTATTTAGGGGATAAGGCATGAGTTACATGTGGTACATCTGTGGCTATTGGACACCAATAAATATCATTGCAAAACAACTATATTTAATATCCAAATTTCTAAATACAGCGTCGAAAATCATATATTTTGCTGGTAGTAGGTGACTTTTTAACTAATAATTTTATCATGAGTTATATAAGGAAGTGCACACAGTAGGCTCAGTCTTTGGCCCAAACTTAGTCCTGAAACTGTTCCGTCTTTTTCATGGATAATCCTTCCCAGATAAAAAGAGGAAATGTAAGAATACAGGTTTCCTACATGACTGTCATTTATTCCTTTTCCCATTAAAATGTTACTCTAAGGATATAAGCAGTTATGCTAGGGGTGGTTGGCAAATCAATAAACCACTGAAATTTCATTTTTATCTTTCTAACAGTTATAATATAAAAGCCTTAAATTCTTGCCTTTCACTAACTTGCAAGGTGCGATAGTCACTTGCTTATTCTTGGGTATTGCTATTTGAATATGTTCACTGCTCAAAAATTAATGTAGGAGGCAAAATGAAAGAGGCCAACAGAAAATTACTTAAAATCAAAATTATTATATTTTTTTTGTAAGGAAAAGCTAAGTTGCTATGACTATAAAATGTGTTGACAGTAACATTCTGGGGAAAGGGTTGTTCCCTTGTCTATGGAACTCTGAGGACGACTGGCCACATGAATCTGAGGAAGGCAGATGGCTTCAAGTGTACTTCTCTACAAGCAGAGAGCACCTAGCAGTATTGGACCAGATGCTGGTTTTTAAGAAGCGTTCTAGATGCCAAATAGAAAAAAAATATTGTTACTTATTGATCCTTGTGAAGATGTAATATCTGTAACTCTAGTAGACTGATTTTATTCTTCCTGCTAGTTTTTCTGAAAGAATGATAGAAGAGACATGAATACCTTACTATCACTTTAACTCATAGCTATCAACAGTTTATGGCAATCATAAGGTGCTGTGGCTGGTGACTAAGATGTCCCCCCAAATCCTCATGTGCTCATGAGGTGGGCTTTTCCTGATGGCTGGCTTCTTGCTTGCTGTCTTCTGGTAGCCATGCCATGGACTGCTTCTCCTTCCCCTGCTTTAGAACCAGCCAAATAGAGACTGAAACTCTACAAGTGGAGAGTTGAAACAAACTTTATCTCCTCTAACTTTGAATGTTGAATATTTTTTTCTTGGCAATGAGAAAAGTAGCTAAGAAATTAAGTAAAGAAGTAAAAAATTCTCTATAGCCACTTTGTACAGCCTCCACATAACAATTTTCTTTGGAGTCGTGAAGTGTAATTATTTATGTTTCTAATATTTACTAATTCCAGTTGATAGAAATGTAAGTACACATAAAATTTTGTTGCATTTAAATTTAGCAAAAAAATAAAATCAGGCATCATTCTTGTGTCCAACTTTATTTTCTTCATATTTAAATGTATTTCACACAGTAATTTTTTTTTAATTTTTTAAGCAGCTGGGCTACTATTATGAACTTGATATCATTCATTACCTAAACTTTGTTTTAAGAATACTTTTTTGTTCAGTATTCTGATTGCTGGGACAAAATGACTGACATATAAAATTTAAAGGGGGAAATCATTTTATTCGGCTGAAATTTCAGAGGCTTCTTTCATTCTATGTTCAGCTGTTGGCAGTCATGTTAAGTGGAGGCAGAACATCATAGCACAGCGACCTGGTGGGGTGAAGATTTCCTCTTCATGATGGCCCAAAGAAAGAGAGATATAATCTTCAGTGCCATACCTTCTGTTACCCAGCACTTCTAACAGGGCACCAGTTCTTAAGGGTATATTCAGCTATGAACATCACTGGATTAATCTACCAATGAATGTAGCACCCCATGACTCTCATTCTTTTCTTTTCTTTTTTAAATTAAATAATTTCGGTTTAATGGTGCATTTTAGCAATAAATATGTTCACATTTCTCATTGAGAACCTGTATCTTTACTTATTAAAGAGAAACCACCAACATAACTAAAAGACAACTTACAATGTTGGAAAAAATTTTACCAGCTGTTCCTCAAAGGACTACTATCTAGAATATAAAAAGAACTTAAAAAATAATCCCCATCAATTTAAAGACCCAGTTAAAATGGGAATCTGAAATGTATAGACATTTTTCAGATGAAGAAGT
Source organism: Thryonomys swinderianus (assembly GCA_004025085.1). NCBI lineage: Eukaryota > Metazoa > Chordata > Mammalia > Rodentia > Thryonomyidae > Thryonomys > Thryonomys swinderianus. The sequence goes on along the minus strand of PVIC010001335.1, from coordinate 60,689 downwards.
AAAGGCAACAAAGAAATATACAAAAACATATTCAGCATCACTTGTTGCTTGAGAGATGCAGATGAAAACAACACTGAGATTTCATCTCACAGCAGAAAAAAATGGCTGCCATCAAGAAATCAGGAAACAACTAATGCTGCCTGAGCAGTAAGGAGAAAGGAAGCCTTCTCTACTACCAGTAGGAATGTAGAGTGGTCTATCCACTGGGAAATCAGTGCAGAGATTTCTCAATCCTTTTAAAGATCAACAGGTACAAAGTCTAACAATCTGGCATTATACATTGCTACATATAAGGCATTTTGCCTTGCTTTAATAATAGTTTTTTGGGGTTTGTACATAAATGGTTAATTAAAATAAAACTGAATAGACTGGTACTTTTAGATGTTATAGAAATGTTTATTTGTTTGTGCTTTTTTCTGTAGAAGTTTTTCTTGTGCAAAAGTTTTCATTGTTAATGTAGTTAAAGTGATTCATTATTCTTTCTTTTGCTGAAAATGCTTTACAGAAACATATTCTCTGAATATGGTTTATACATTTTATAATACAATAATATTTTATAATATAAATGTTTAAAATATTTGTGACATAAAGGGTCATGTTGAATATGAAAATCAAAATAAATCTAGATTTGTAAAATAATAAGGCAATCATTAACACCATTCTTTACTTCCAATCTCACTGAAATATTTTGGTTTATATACTTTGGAGACAAAATGATCATTTGAGGCTGAAAAGAGTGGAATAGTGGTAAGTAGCAGAAAAGTTGTAAGAAAATCACCACAAATGATGTTTTTTATTGCTCATTCTGAGAAATTACACTTATGAGTCTACCTGGAAATGGTGAGATTTAGATTTCTTTTTTGCATGTTTATTGGCATATTACATTTGAATCAAGCTTGTGCCAATTTTCATTCAAACTTCAAGAGACAGATGTTATGAACTGTTCTTGCATTGAGGAAATAAACTTATAGAACCAGAGAGGTTTACTAGCCTGGGAAATGTAAAGAATAAATTGGTTGTTAAACTCATAGTAATTATCTAGATATTATCTTTCAGGTTTTTTTTAAGTTCTTCCTAGATGTTCAATTGTGAGAGAAAGCCCAGTATGCTAACCAAATTTCTTTCTCATGTATAAAGTAAATGTCAATGTAATATTTGAATTCTGACATTTTAAGCCTCTTTTGAATTGATTTCATACCTGTTAGTATATAGGCCTATCTACTAGCTAACACTGTAAACAATTTTCTTTCATGTGTATCTTAATAATATCGAAGAGAAAAATATGAATTTTGATGTTTTAGAAGCTGCAAAATGAAAGACATAGCTATGTTACTTTCACTTGCTTTATTTTTGAACTATATGTCATTCACACACACACAAAGAAAACCAAACACAAAGAAAACTTTATTTCATAAATTTCAAGTGAAATTATAATTTGTTGAAACATGAACAGACAAAAAAACAGATTCATTGGGCCGGAGATTTAGCTCAGTGGTTCTGGTGCCTGCCTCACAAACATAAGGTCCTGAGTTTGATCCCGGTAACCACATACAACAATGCTAGGTGTGGTGACTTACACCCACCAGCAATCAATGCCACATACCACAGTGCCGGGTGTGGTGGCTCACACCTGTAATCCTAGCCATCAGGAGGCAGAGGCAGGAGGACTGCTGAGTTTCAGGCTTGCCTGGGTACATAGTGAGCTCAGGGCCAGCCTGAACTACAAAGTGAGACCCTGTCTCACAAGAAAAACAAAACAAAACAAAACAAAAAAACATAGAATCATGTAGCCAAACCCTTCTTAGTCTCTCTCCTGGCTATGCCCCTTTAAGAAACCATAGCAACGGCACAGACACAGGTGACACAGTTGACACAGACCTATCATACATTGCTAAATGCTGCTTCCACCCTTGCATCCAATCATAGCCCGCTCTAAACAGTGTGCCTGCCCTCTATCCAGTCACATCCCAAGGCGCCCTATATGAATGCCAGGAGTTTCCGTGATAAAAGGAGAATTAATAAAGAAGCTTACCAACAACACGGAGCCCTGGTTGCCGTATTCGGCATCACCACTTACCCTCCCGAGGTCGTCGGATTAAGGAGACGGCACGGTAACCGGACCAGGCCGGATTACAGAATCATTAAATGGAATACACATAGGATATATAAGTGGGCTGGGGATTTAGTTCAAGTGATACCGCATCAACCTTGGATGCACAAGGGCCTGAGTTTGATCCCTGATACCACACACACACACACACACACACACACACAAAACGAAAACAAAAACAAAAACAAAAACAAGGGTATATAATATAGTACCATATATTATATAACACACTAACATAAAACATACTAATATATATAGACTATGCATTTCTATATGTTATTATATCTAGGGACAGAGTGCAATAAAGCTGATATTCCTTAATATGAAAACAAGTTCACCTGATTAGATGGCCCAGGAAACCTGTCAGAGGTACAAAGAAGTGACTGGAAGAGACTTGGACTTTAGCGGCTTGAGAAGAGAAACTCGTCGTGCAGGGAAACGCCAGTCCTGACTTGTTTGAAACTGAAGGACAGCTGATACGTAAACTTGAGCGGGATGGCAGAAGAAAGTCAATGTACCAATTCAAACATAGGAAGAATTTTTCTTTTGTTGAGTGTCAACCATCGTATACTGACAGATGTGTAACGGACGAGTACAGAAACAGCAAACCGTCTTCCCTCACTCCTCACTGTCTACTATGACTATGGCGGAATGCATGCTCCAAAATCACTGGATTGCTGTAAAGTTGAATAGATGTGATAAAAATGAATGTTTACTGTCACTTATGTTTTTAAACCTCACTTTTAGGTTCCTAAAATTAATCTTTCTGTTTTCAGATGAAATCACGATACAGTGCCCATGTTGCCGTAATACCTGGAATCCTCCTGGCCAGCCTGTCCCTTCTAAGCAGCTCATGTTACAGCTACATGCCATCACGACAAGCTAAAATTCACATTCTAATATGTGTGCTTGCTGCACTTTAAATGTTTCTTTCCCTCCTTCCTTCCTTTATTTATTTTTTTAGTAGCAGGGATTGAAACCAGAACCTTCACACTGAACTACATATCCAATTTTATTTTATTTATTCATTATTTTTATTAGGACACAGCGTCTTGCTAAATGGTCCACACCAGTCTAGAACTCATATTTCTCCTCCTCCGCCTCCCAGAGCTCTAGGACAGCAGGCCTGCACACAGGCATCCAGCTCCATAATGTTTGTGACGGCATAGTGACGTGTGACAGTGGGAAGAGCAGCCTCTGGGAAGTTATTCGATCCTGATGGCCCGCCTCAGGATTGAGATTAATTTCTTCATAAAGGACACTCTATGTAGCTTACTAGACTGTCCCAACATGTAGGGGCACAGAAGGCGACGTGTTCATGGAAGAGACCTTCACTAGATATCAGATCTGCTGGCACCTTTATCTGAGAATTCTCAGTCCACCGACCTATGAGACACAAATTTCTGTCACTTACGAATAAGTGAGTTAAATATTACCCAGTATTTTATGGATATTTTGTCTCAATTTTGAGTATGATATTTTGTTATAGCAGCTTTTTAGGACTGAGACAGGGCAAGTGACTTCCATTGTCTTCTAATGTACTCTGTATACTACCAGCAGGGACAAATCCCCATGAAGCCACGTAGCCTCTTACCACGATGTCCACACCTTGACCACTATCAAGGAGAAGCCCTGGCTACACTTTGGAAGAAATGCTTTTCCTTCTGTCATGTGTCCTAGGTGATAAAAGTATATTTTAAAAAAGTCTGTGGATAACTGCTGCATCTTGTCCTGCTATACTGAGTTACCTCAAAACAACAGAACACAGAAGTGCTTCACACTAGTCGTAGATGTCTTTTTTTTTTTTTTTTGAGACAGGGTCTTGCTTTATAGTTCAGGCTGGCCCTGAGCTCACTGTGTAGCCCAGGCAAGCCTTGAACTCAGCAATCCTCCTGCCTCTGCCTCCCGAGTGCTGGGATGACAGGCGTGAGCCACCACACCTGGCACTGTGGTATGTGGTGCTGATTGCTGGTGGGCATGAGTCACCACAGCCAGCATCGCATGTGATTACCTGGGATCAAACTCAGGACCTTGCACTTGCAAGACAGGTGCTGAACCACTGAGCTAAATCTCCAGCCCGTAGATATCATTTTTGTTTTGTTTTGTTTTAGTTTTTTGAGACAGGGTCTTGCTTTGTAGTTCATGTTGGTCTTGAACTCACTGTGTAGGCCAAGTTAGCCTCAAACTCACAGTAATCCTCCTGTTTCTGTCTCCGGAGTGCTGGGATTATAGGCGTGAGCCACCACACCTGGCACTGTGGTATGTGGTATTGAATATAGAACTCAGGACCTTGGGCTTGCCAGGCAGACCCTGGAACCAGTGAGCTAAATCCCTGGCCCATATATGTCATGTTTTAAATGGGCTTCTTGATAAATATGAGTTGATTAATGTGAATGGGCAAGTTTTGCATTCTAAAAAAAAAAACATTCTATGATTCTGGTAATCCAGCAGTTTTCTATGAAAGTGTGATGTCTGGGCACCAGAGGTGTGTTTCAACATTGATATTCCTATTTCTCTTTCTGTCTCTCTCTCATATATATAAATATATGCTAAAGTATAAGTAAATGCTCTGCTTTCTGGAACTAGTGTCAAATATTAAATACACCATCAAAAAGTGAATAAATCCAGCAAGAGTTCAGAAAGAAGCAAGAGCCCTTGGCATGCCAATTACTTTCTAAATTTCATCGAGTGGATTCCTGTGTTGATCATATTGTGCCTCTGGCCAGAGACAAAACTTACTGCTCAAAGCTCCAGCTATTACCGTGGAAGAAAAACAGGGCTTTCAAGGGTGAAAATGATTAGGTATTGACCTTTTTCTCTTCACCTGCGATGGAAAGAAAGGTGCTAAAATTAAAATGTGTACTAGCCATGTGCAAAACAGTCATCTTAGTTTTGCATTATCTGTCCATAACTTACTCAAACCAAAATATGAGTCATCCTTAATGTCAAATATTCAATCAGAAACTTCATTATTTTTTATAAATGGATTGATTTTTTTATTTGTACATATTTAGCATAAATGATGATCACATTCATCATGGGAATTTGTACTTTCATAAAATAAATCTTAATATTTTTTCTACTCTCTTCCATCTCAATCCTTCTCTACCTCTCCATTTACAAACCTCTGCTTTGCGTTTTTCCTTAAATTCTCTCTGTTTTTCCAAATGCCCTCCTTCCTTTCCCTTCCCCATTTAAGCAAGTTCTTCCTAAGTAGAGGTCCCATTAGCTATTCCCCTTCTGGGCACACATTCAGAGTGTACTGCGGATTGGCTGTTAGCCAAAATTAAAAGACGGCCCTTTGATAATGACACAGAAGTTAGAGCTGAAGACCTAGGCCTGGGAGCCAGCTGTTCCGTGACAAGGGTGCTGTCACTCCACTAGGAGTTTTCTTACCCTGTCCCTTCTTTCAGGATCAATAAAATTATGTTCCAAAAGAATGAGGTTCTCCTGCTGTCTGAGATCCATTGCAGAGTGCCAGTGGGGTTCCTCGGACCTTTCAGTCTGTGCGCTTTGCAAAGAGGTTTAAATTCTCATCTGCAGTGCTATTTGGAATGAATGGGTATACTGTCGATACCCTGGCTGGTAACTCTCAGAGGATAAAAGAAGAAAACTGGCCACCAGTTTTCAAACAGAGTAAAGTACGCCAGCCCCATTTTGTCTGTATTAACAAGGACAAACTCCCAGGGGTTTATTGGGTCAATAATGTCTGCAGTGCGACTTTCCCTCCACCCAAGAGGGAGACACAGGAGCCTCGTAGTACAGAGCTGTCTGCAGAAAAGCTCTTGTTCTGGGTGAGCTAAAATGAGCATTAGTCAATCATTTATATACTTTCTAGGACCTCAGATAGTGTGCTAAATGTAATTCTTAACATTTTAAATTCATTAACTAGAAGTGAAATGTTCATTCCAACTTTGTATGTGAAGTCAAGTTCATAATAAAACTGTGACTGTATAAAAAATAAAAAGCATGATTTATACCAACTGTCTTGGAAACAGCTCTTGTGCCTATCAACGGGACAAAGAAAATGTGACATTTCTATAGAATGATATACTACTGTGCCATAAAGGAGGTGAAGCTGAGATATTTTTATGTGAATGGATGCGTCTCAAGATCATAAACTTAAGTGAAATAAATAAAACACAGACATTTAAATTTCACAATCTATCTCTTGTGTGAGACTTTCAAAGTGAAAATAAGCTAATTGGAACATACACATTAGAAGATGTGGAGAACTTATTCTCTCTTATTCTTACTTACATTCCAGTGAATGTTAACATTTAAATAATGCAATTTCCATTTACTTTCTGATATTCCTCTTCTGGAGGGTGGAACATCAAAATCAGGACCTGGACTTGCCAGAGAGGTGCGGAGCCACCGAGTTACATGCCCAGACTTTCCCATGTATTTTTTAACATTTAAGCACTTTTATAATTTTTTTCATGATTTTACACCTGAGGGCATCATTATAGTCTAGATAGACAGTGAGATACATAAAAATATAATTTCATTTTTAATATATTTTAATTTCAAAGAACTCCATGAATCAAACACAAGTGTCAATTGAAATACGTCCTTTCTCCAGTTCTAAGTGTGAGTTCTCACTCTTTCAACTGCCTCCCTTCAAAAATCAAATAACAATTTGACAGAAAGACACCACTGAGCACTATTCCACAGTGTAGATGAATAAATTTATATTATTTTGCAAGGAAAACAAATTCCACTTGTGACCATAATGTTAAGTGAAATAAACCAGCCACGGAAATTTAAGGATCACATGTTTTCTCTTGTATTAAAAACCTAAAACATGAATAAAATGTAAAATAAAGAAGAGAGAATAGAAAACAAAAGATAGACCAATGAATATAGGAAAGATGGGTATGTGATTAGGGAGGGAGCATATAGATAAAGAGATTGAAGGTAAAGAAAAATCATGAAGATATCCTGTAAATGTGCACCGTTTGCCCAAGACAAATGTAACTATGATATATTGAAAATATGCACTAAATGAATTTATTTACTGCTTTTTTCAAGAATTAGAACATTTAATAATGTATATTATTGCCTATGTATATTCCTGTTTTATCCACAAATCTATACTAACCAAATGTAAAAATAAAGATAGATCACACAATAAAATTTACGGGGACAAAAGAAATCTGTGGGTGTATGAAGGCAGAATGAGAAAGGAAAAAGTGATTGAATGTTATGAAACTTCAACCAAAAATCTCACGAGGAAGAAATCCCTGTATCAAACAGGGCATTGTGACACTTAATTTAGCACAGATCTTTATGGTTTTAGGTCACCTCCTAATTAACTTTGTCATGACACTATAGTTTCTGACTAAGGGAAATAATTGGATTTGTTTCTTTATTATCTATCATCCATATTTGATCAAACATTCATATAAAACTGCCAGAAATGGTACTGGCTGGGTTAAAATGAATTACTCTTGATTTATTTTTTTGTAATTGGTATAATAAACAGTTATTTTATGATATACTGATTAATCATGTACAGCTCACACAAAACAAGCCAAAAATAATTGATACGTGTTATGTGTAGGCTACTGCTACTCAGGAAATAGCAGAGGGAAAACTCATGAGAGAGAGTGAGAGGTCAGAGTTTGGGTCTATTTCTCCACAGTTTTTTCACTTTTATTACAAGGACTCCAGCTTCTTCAAAAAATAACATATTCATAAGATCACAAATAAATTTACCTGCAGAGACATGAATTCCCCAATTATAATTGGAAATTTCAATAGTTGGTATGGATTATGCCCAAAGAAGGCTATGATGATTTAACCCCACCTCTGGCTTATTCTGAGAAATGAATCTGGCCATAGATGCTCTGATCCATGTGCTAAGATCAGAGTAACTGCACCCAGATTCTGTTCCCACAATTAAAACTTTCTGACGGGGGGAACAGTGTTCTAATCACAACCATATATTTTGTCTCTTCTGTTCCTCGTTTGAAAATGCTTTGTCTTGTCCGTTATGAATCTTGCTTACATTAATTTCCATGGAAACCACACATAACTCGCCTGTACCCTAATTGATTGCAAGTAAAAGTCAGCACCTGGGACTGGATAGCGTCTTTGTCGCCTGCACTAGTATCAGTCGTCCTGGAGCCCGCTTTCTCTCTCTTACTCTGTATTTTATTTTATTTTTTCCTTAAGTCTATTTCATATACCGAACAGGTGGGGTTGGAGCCTAACTTCAGGAGGCCTCAGCAACTTTAAAGATTTATTTTATTATTTACAATGACGTTCAATGTTTCTTGAACCCCATTTTGACCTCATTGAAGTCTATTTCTTTAAAATTCATAAATCATTTAACCAATCTTTAGTTCAACTGAAATGCTGCCTTTAAAACACATGAATAAACTAGCAGTATTCTTAAGCCAATAGGAAAAAATCAGATAAGTTGAATGATTCATAAAAATGTTTACATCCAAAGTACATGAATAAAGGAGTAATCTGAATCTAACTGTTATACAGCAACTTTTTATATCTGTATCTGTTTAGAAGGCTACTCTTCACCCTCATCTTTCAGTGCTGAGTATGCATATCGCTCCTGACTCTGATCTGTCCCTACATTTCACGCTCTGCTTGAATCTTGGTCTTTAGAGTTCTTAAAACTTTAGCTCCAGTGGTATTGCACCTACCACGGAAGCACAAGGGTCCCAGTTCAATCGCTGGCACCACCAAAAAAAAAAAAAAAAAAATGGACTGTGAAATACACTTCCATGACCAAGAAAAACTTGTTCACAGCATATATCATTTAACTAATTTGGAGGATAAAATATTTTATATACATGACATCATTTTAACTTCACAAATAGCCCAGTAAAGTAAGAATTATCCATATGTCACTCAGAGATGTATCTTAGATATGTAAAAATATCAGAAATATTTATATGTACAATTTTGAAGTGTCAAGTATTCCTTACGTTCATAGGTATATTTTCTTCATTTGACTTATTCTTATACACCAGTTTTCTCTTTACTTAGCATTTGGAAAATTTGTTACAACAGTGCAGATGGTAAATAATTCAACATTAAGTTTTGTGTGCTTTTAGATCGAACAAGGCTTATGAATGTATGGCTGTCCTTGAAGTAACAATCAGATAACTGATTTAACTTTAAATTCCAATCATGATGTTATATTAGGAAAAAATATCCCACCAAATGAGAATACATTAACATTGTAATGTCTAACTTAATATGTGAGGAGAAAAAAATCTGGGAAGTTATGATGATGTTGATTGATTGCAATTGACCTGAAATTATCTGTTTATTGCCATACCACATCCTCAGAAACTAACAAGTCAGCCTACCTGCTTAGTGATAATGGAACACATAATATCACATGTATTTAGAGATGTGGTTGTGCAGAATTCAGTGTTTACTCAAGAGTCTAAAGCTTGATAATACTTTTTATTATAGCTTGCAATGAAATTTCCTTAATGAAATTCTAGGTTTTTAAAAAACTATAATGTGTTTCTCTAAGATTTCATGTATCTTTGATTTATTTTATATTTTATTTTATTTTTTTATTTAATTTATTTTATTTTATTTTACTTTGGGCAGTGTCTTGCTTTGTAGTTCAGGCTGGCCCTGAGCTCACTATGTAGCCCAGGCAAGCTGGAGCTCAGCAGTCTTCCTGCCTCTGCCTCCCAAGTGCTGGGATTACAGGTATGAGACATGTATCTTTGATTTTATTATGTATACACTAATGTACATAAACAGATAATATAATAATATAGATGACAGGTAATATAATAACTGCATTATTTTTAATACTGTTCATGATTGAATAAATTATAAGAAAATATGTAAGGTTAAACAATTAAGAAATTAAGTACATATCCAGAATATTTCATCATAGATATGTCTTGAATATGAAAATAGAAACATTTCATTGCATTAACAATCCCATAAATTATCAACAACTTAAAACTATTCATTGGTTGGGGCGGGAGGGTTAGCTCAGTGGTTCCGGCGCCTGCCTCGCAAGTGCAAGGTCCTGAGTTCGATCCCCGGCAACCACATATAATGTTGGGCGTGGAGACATGCCCACCAACAATCAACACCGCATACCACAATGCCGGACGTGGTGGCTCATGCCTGTAACCCCAGCACTCGGGAGGCAGAGGCAGGAGGATTGCTGAGTTCGCGGCGGCTTGCCTGGGCACCATAGTGAGCTCAGGGCCAGCCTGAACTACAAAGCGAGACCCTGTCGCAAAAACAAACAAACAAACAAACAAACAAACAAACAAAAAACTATTCATTGGCAAACGGTAAACACGAAACAGACATTTTTCCAATTGATCTACATAATGTCTGTATCAAATTAGTAATCTTTACTGAAGATGATTTTTATATACAAATTAACCCATTTTACATTTCTTTTAATAGTATCAACAAGTGAGTACTACACGCACTTTACAAGAATCTCATAAGATTTATTTCATCTTCTCTGGAAGACAAAAGATAGGCTACAGATAAGGTCATGATTTTACCCACTAATTTAAAGAAAATGTTTTTACACAGGATGGAGTAGTGCCCTGGCATAAACAAGGGCACACTTGAGTCATTCACAGGAAAATCTGCCCACTTTCAGAACATCAAGTGAAATGTAACAGACATACAAGCTTAAATATTTGTTTCCCTTATGCGAAAAACCTAAATATGAATAAAGAAGAAAACGAAAGACAGGTGTTAGGGAGTAGGGAATGGGGTTACAGATGGAGGGCGAGGAGGGAAGGGGATGAGAAAAGAAAGCTGTGTTGTGTTGTGTCGCGACCCTCGCTGATCCCGCAGAGAGAGATGCAACACACGGAGTGCAACTTGATCTTTATTCTCCCTCCCACTTGGGTGCTTATATACATTCTCCTCTCAAGGCCCCTCCCACTGCCCACAGATATTACCATATAAGGTCTGCAGTTAGTTTGTTTGTGTTAAACAGAGGTTTCTGGCTTGCTGCCAGCCGCCATCTTGGGGGGCGGTCTTTACGGCCCACCACAGTGTTGGAGCATCAACGCCATGCGGGATGGATCCACTCTGCACCGCAAATGTGTATGAGTAAACAATCAATTGAAGTTTAGTTCTTTCCCTTCTTACTCCTACTCCCCTTTTCCTTTTGAATATTTCCTTATAGGGATTGGAAGATGGGGAGCAGGGGAACGGGAAAAAATGAGAATTAAGTGCTTTCATATATTGGCACAATTTTCAATGTTAATTGTGATCACGACACACACACACACACACACATATATATATATATATATATATATATATATATATATATATATAAATGTACAAATAAAATCCATTTTTTAAAAAAGCCAAAAAAAAGTGGACTTGGGAAAATAATTGAAAATATTAATTGTGATTAGTTGGAAAAATACATATATACCTGCCAAGGTGAGTTATGCCCTCACCCACAGTGCTATTTATAGAGAATAAAATCTAGAAATTAAAGTTAAAACATCTTGCAAGTGTTCTGAAACAGAATATCATTAACTGCAAAATTAACAGTTTTTTAAAAATACAATGATTCTTAGAGGTGGAATTGATTGTTGACATTTTCTTCCTTCAAGGGATATCTGCTATCCACCTTCAAAAAATAAAAAAATAAAAATAAAAATCAACAACAACCAAAAAAAGCTTGGCAAGGTTTGGAGTAAAGGAACACATCTCTGTTTTAGGGTGCCTTTGCAGCAACAATAGTTGTCTTGGGAGTGTGCCACACAGCATTTCCTAGAACAAAAAACACTTATGGGCCTGGATTTCAAAAAATTGCTTCAAGGTTGAGATAAAGACTGTGTATTTTTGCCACTAAACAGTTCCTGTGTGCCATCTGTTAAACACCATCTCACTGCAGGAGAATATGTGCCACTGTGCCATAGGCAATGATGATCAATATTTCCCATATTATCTATTTCACTGCTATGTGTTAAATTATATATAGAAGCCTTACAACATTTAATGGAGCTTATTAAATAGTACATATAATAGTTATGGTTAAAGATTAAGTACTAACACGGCTCCAGATTAAATCCTTAAATACAGAATCACCTAAAATTATAGAGCACTCTTGATTCATTCATTATAAGTTAAAAATGCAATCCAAAATAGATTATTTGTTCTTTTCTTTTTTTTAAATTGCAGCCTGTAGAGGTCAGGTAGTGAAGGAAAATCGCCACAGCAGGACATACAAATTTGAAGTCTTTAGAAAGGTAATGTTTTTGTTCCCTATAATTAGGCAATTAATTCTACTGGCATTTACAGGCTGCATATGGTGATAAAAAAGAGATAAAAGTAGTAAAATCAAATATTTCAATTTTACTTTAAAAGTCACTGAATTATATGTCCTACCTCACCAGTATTTAACTTGAAATAAAGAAGTCAGGAAACAAATGAGCTGAATAACTCAAGTTAGGAAGTTTGCTACTTTAATCATAACGTAGAGTATTTTCTTTTTTTAGTACATTGGTGCATCTGAGTAAATGAATCTAAGGTACATAACTTACTGAACATAACAGTTTTGCAGGACTTAACATGAAAGTCCTCAGAATAGTTGCCTTAGCGTACAACTGAGCAAATCCATCTAGAAGAAAGTTTGTTCTATTGTTCACTTATTAAAAAATATGAAAGAAAAAGTTGTTATATGTATATGGTTTTGTGGATCATATATCGTAAATGTGAAAACTGCATCATAGTAAATCAGGGACTGTCTCTATTTAATTTTTCAATAACAGTTCATAACCAAACACTAACAAAATATTGAACATAGTATTAAAATTTCCAAGCTAGTCACTTTGACAAGGGTTGTCTTCTACATTCTTATTTCTAGAATCTGCAATGTAGGGATAAAATGTAGGCGAGAGGCCAACAAAGTAGAGAACTTTGCAAAAGTAGCTAGAATTCATAATGGACAATATAATGAAAATAGAAAAGATGGTAAAAATGGACATTCAGGTGAACTAAAGGGGTCTAAGGATTATTTATATAAAAAGGAGTGATTTGATAGAATTATAGTAAAATGATCAAAGTGCAAGAGATGATGGTCAAATATCAGGACATTTCCATACAACACTGAATAGGTTAAGTTATTAATTCCAGTAGTAAACCTGTGAACAAAAATTTCAAAATATGAAATATAGTGAAATGAAATTACATTATCTTAAAATGAATTAGCCTAGAAAAATACATCTTTTTTGTTTTTTAATTTTTTGACTGGTACATTTTATTGGTACATTATATATACACCTCACAATTATACTCCACATTGAGAATTTGTACCAGTATATGACACAATTTAATTCTCATTTTTCCCCTTCGCCTACCAACGCTACCATAGCCCGCCCCTATATATACAAGTTTTGTTTCCATTTTTTTTTGAGGAGAGAATACATTTTGATGCATAATTAAAAGGAAGTTATCTGTGTAATTTCAAATTTGTTGTTTTTTACCAAGCACCAAATGAGTGAATTAGAAAAATAATTATAAATATATAATGATGCATTAACGTTCAAATCTTTAGCTTTTTTTTTTGAGACAGGGTCTCGCTTTGTAGTTCAGGCTGGCCCTCAGCTCACTGTGTAGCCCAGGCAAGCCTCAAACTCAGCAATCCTCCTGTCTCTGCCTCCCGAGTGCTAGGATGACAGGCGTGAGCCACCATGCCTGGCTCTTTAGCTTTTTTATTATTATTTTTTTAGGGTTTTAAGACAGAGTCTCACTTTGTAGTTCAGGCTGGTCCTGAACTCACCGTGCAGCCCAAATCAGCCTCAAACTCACAACCGTCCACCTGCCTCTGCGTCCTGAGTGCTGGGATTACAGGCGTGACCCACCATGCCCAGCGTTTCTTCATTTTTTTCAGTTTTGTTTTATTATATATATTATTTTTATATATTATTAAATCCATTTTATTATATATTGTATGTATATATTTGCTGAAAGTCACACATTCTGTAAGTTTTATAAAAAGTTGGGTTATTGACATAGCAAATTAGTATAATCAGGAGGATGGAAATAATTCCGAATAAAAAATAAAAGAAAAGCAGTCCATCTTTCCCTAAGTAGAGAGGCATGTCCGAAAATCCGTAGAAAACGGAGTAAAAACAGTTGAAAAATGGCAAAACCACACCCTTTAACGTAAGAATTTTTGCAGGGGTCTAGTATAGTGGCAATTTAGCACACATGTTAGTGAATGTACTCTAGTGTGGAGGAGGGTAATACAATGAGAATCAATTTATAGTTAATGAGGAAAGCGGTAATAGTTTAGAAAAAGGTGTTTAAACAAATAAACAATGCCAAGAGTCCTTGAAAGAGAATTGACCACCAAAACAGGTGAAGGCAGCTAGAACAGATGCCTGTGGGATACAGAAATCGTCCAAAGGGACACCGATCTGTCCGTGAAGAGTGCTGTGCTTTGATTAGGCTGTTACATTGTCACGTGACTTTGGACTGATTTTATTTGTGATGAATATCAACCAGAAGAAGTGCAGCCTTGGGGAGATATAGAAACACTGAATATGGCAGGGATCTTAGTGACTTTGACAAAGGACTGTAACTTAGTTTTGTTTCTTAGGATGACGGGAGCACTTCATTTTCTTTTCTCACTAAGACATTCTTGTCTTACATTGTTCTGAACTTGTTTTCATTTATTTTCTCCCTTGGTCCTTTAATGCATATTCATGCTGAGACTGATTTCAAATGGGATTAGATTATTTACCTACAAAATTAGAATTGCATATCCTAATTTACCATAATTAATGTTACTTAGAGGCAGTAGGGGATTATTAACTCTATTTTCAAATACAGAGCAGCAAGGCTTACAATGACAAGTTCCATTATAGAATTCTATTTGCTAGATGACAGTCTTCCAGTCCCGTTAAAATTACAGTCTATTTTTGTAGTATTTGCTCCTGTTTACTGGTTTGTCTCCAGATTCTATCTGTCCACAAGTGATTCTGTGTAGCTATTGTCATTACTAATATTTTTCTTTGAGCTGACCCTTTTCTTCATGAGATTTAAATTCTCACTTTTGACTTTATAATTCGTTCAATTACACAACAAGGGTAGACTTCATATAGGAATTAGAGAAGCGACAAGAAGGCTGCATAAAATTTGTAAATATTCACCAAGCATAAGTTTGTTCTCTGTCATGCATGCCTAGCAGAATAGTGCCTCCATGTATATATTCCTCTGCTTATTGAGAAAATAGGTTTTTACTTTCCACATCTCAAGAATAGAAAAAAATCTGTATTTGTTTATATGTATATATATATATATATATATTCAATGGAATATAATGTAATATATATCACACTATATATGCAATGTTAATATATTTAAGTTACATACGTGTATCCCATTACCTTGGTCTCTTCGTACAGTGACTGTGTTCATGCTGTGGTTGTTTGCTGCTTTGTGTCTGAGTCAGGATCCGGCAGGCTCGCCATGGCTCCCACCCACCTGTCTCACTTCCCAACCTCGAACAGGGCTGATACCCTTATGCTCAGGTTAAATTGTTCTCCTGTCCTGCCTCCTGAAAATAACTTCAACTGTTTAAAACGGGCAGGAAAGCTGAGGGCCTGAAGATCTTATTCAATGTTCATGGAAGATCAGACAACGTAAATAATTACACTTTGCATCTGACTAAAAAAAACTGAACTTAATTATTGCTATCAGTGACATTATCATGAATTTCATGCTTACATCACAAAGATAGCTCATCCATCCTTTTAAATGTAACTCCTTTCTAAGCTTCTATTAACATTTCAAATAAATGGGAGGATGTCAGAAACAATCCTGTTTGGGAGAAATCATTGGAAGGTCAAAACTGACCAGGCCTTCCTGCAGACTGACTTTGGACTTAACTATGTTGCAAAAGAATCCTGTTTGGGTGAAATAATTGAAACGCCCTTCCTGGCTGCGTAGACTTTGGACTCAGCTCACCTTCACCTTGGAGAACATCAAGGACTCTGGTGTCCCGCATGCTGTGATGCTTCAAGGTAGAACTGCTCCATTACTGGCGTTTACCCTGCCTTCTGAGTCTTGATACATTTTGTCACCGGAGAGGTGCTGAATAAAAGCTGTGGCACTTCGGGGCCTGGGGTCTTTTGCTACCCAGAGGAGCATGGATCAGGCCCAAGCTCAGTTTCTCTAAGCCTCTTATTATTTTGCTGTGTGCGGTCGACTCACAGGAGACTAGAACCTAAATCCTAAAGTCCTACTTATGTTCCCTCCCCCTGGATTCCCCAGGCAGAAAGTTGTTGCCACTATGTAGACTCCTCTCTAGCTCGTTGGTATCGGTTTTAATTACTAGAAGTAGAAGCCACTGATCATCCCTCAACTTTCTCTCACAAAAAATCTGCCAATCCGCTCTGAGGCTCCCTTTCCAGGACCCAGCTGCCCGTTCTGTCAGTGGGACGTAGGACGGCGGACAGAAGGGCGTGTCTTTGCGCTTCTGGCTGGAACACGGGGCAGCTGACAGCGGGCGCTGAAGTTTGCTTCAGGAGAAGTACTGTCAGGGTGGTCGCGGAGTCCCAGAAACACAACAGCGTTCGAGCCGTCGCAGCCTTGAGTGACGCAGCCTCTTCTAAATCTGCAGACGTAATTGGGCAACGCTATGTAAAGCACTATCCCTTGCATCCTGCGAGTTTGAAATACTTCATGTGTCCGAGATTAACCGATTTTCCTCTTATCTCTCCCATCCCCCGTTATTTCTCACTAGCTATTTTCTTCTCTTACTGCTTTGTGACTTTTCTCCACGTTAAACTGCCTTTCTTTGAAATGATATTTATTTCAGAGTACTAGCTAACTTTCAAAGCAAGCAAATGAAAGGCTATTTTTTCAAAGTATATTTTGAAAGTTTTCCTTTAATATTTCAGTCCACACGAAACAACAGCAAAGTCTACCCCAGAAACATCTGTAGCCTTCCCTTAGGGAATGCATGCATCGTGAATGAGAAAAAGCACGACGTTTGTTCTGATAAAATGTATATTTTAACGAGATAAAATACATGAAAGGTGCTAAAACAACACCCTTCTATTTGTTGTATAAGTCACACAATAAAAACAGTTATAAAAGGAAATGAGGTGAACAGTGAGAAAAATTTATTATTGGAAGTTCAAGAAACAGACCTTGTTGTCAGGGTGACATTTGGGCAGGTGACAGAGGCAGGAGGAAAATCTACAAGAGCAGATGTGAAAGCAGGGCGACCAGGGAGCGCGCGGGTCACAGGGGAGGCGGAAGAACCCGGTGTGCGCGCGGGGGGGGGGGGGCGACAGATGACGTCACTAAGGGAGGAGGGCGTGGGAAAGTCACAGGCAGCAGACCTGTGATCTGCGTCCTCTCTGCTCTTCCTGGAGGATGGTGTCCTTTGTTTCAGGAAAACAGTTATTTCTGACCGGGGAGCAAAGTGTTTGCAAGATGACACCTCAGCTTTGAGAGGATCTTTCTAGCTATTGGGCTGAGGCCAGAACAAAGAGCCGAGAGGCGAATTCTACAACACCACTAGCGAAAGTAGATGCAGTTCAGAGGGTGATTTTTGGTCCGAAGAATTAAGTACTGAGTTATTTGAATGAAAATACAGATGTTCTCATTCCCCAGCTGTGGTAACAAAGGCCTGAAATTGCTCCTAATTCTAGTGATATGCGCTTTACTGCCAATAGGATGATAGTAAGATTAGAATTCTAGAGGAAAAGCACATACATGAGTGGTTTCCATAGAAAAAAAAAAACATTCTGCCCTTGTGCTGAGTTTTAAAAACAGTAAATAACCCAGTTAACCCACAACTTCAATAAATAGTCATGTGACTGCACTAAGCTGAAGCCTCGTTTGGCATTTATCTCTTACAAGTCTAACTAATATTCACGTGTGTGTGTGTTTATTAAAGTTTGTGAGAATTGATCTAAATACCTAAAAAGCTGTTTTATATACTATTTAGATGGTATTGTGTTATTTTTATTAATGAAATAATGCAAGCACTCTATTATGAGTTTCTTATTAAATGCATAGGTAATAATGATTAATTGGAGGAGTCTAACACATTCTGTTGTTTATTCTCAAATTAATGGGTAATGAAATTGATTTATACAATCAAAATTTAATAGAAAAATATTGCAGCATAAAATAAGTTTTGAATTTCAAAATATACTTTTTGCTTCATATGCCAAGAGGACTTAAATAAAATAAGCATGTCCATAAAATATTTTCTAACTTTAAAAGATGGGTATAAAATTAACTGATTAGGGCTGGGGATTTAGCTCAGGTAGTACCGCTACAATCTTGCATGCACAAAAGCCCTACTTCGATCCCTGGTAAGGAAAAAAAAAAACATTATATGTACCAAACATAAAGCAGTAGTAATAATCTGCCATTTATTCCAATATCATCATGAACAATTTGAGACATAGCGAATCTCATTTCATGATTTGTCTATGGAGAAAATATCTTCTTTAATATTTTTAGACCAAGAAGTCTCTACGAGCAGCATGTTTCCTCATCATTCCTTAAAATAAATGGAGTCATTTAAGCAATAAAGAAAGAATTATGCTATAGAACTAGTTTAGCAATATATATATATATATGTATGTATATGTATACATTCATTCAAAAATAAATTTCTAGTCTATTCCTATGCTAACTCTTAGAGTTTATTTATATATTATCTGCAAATTTCATGCATTTGTTATTCATATATAATCCTAGAAAGATGAAGCCCAAAGAGGGAAACCAAAACCCCACCTTTGATAGTTTATTGAAAAAAACAAATACTGTATGCATATCTGTATACACATTAATATCTACATGTTTTTGTATGTGTTGTATATAAAATAATATTTTAAATATGATAGTGTAGTTCATACAACAATTGCTCAGACCCACGAGTCCTAGCTCTGCTCTCCGCCTGGTTGTCAATGACATCAAGTTTTCAAACATCAAATATTAAATCAATGGTCTTTAGATATTTATTGAAATTTTATCTTATTATATCAAAAAGCTTTAACTCCAGTTTGCACCATCAACTAAGCTAATCAGCAAGGAAGAAGTAAGTCTCCTAGTGCAGCTCTCTCCTTACCGAGAATGATGAATGGCCCATGGCCACATCAATACTAAGTCAGGAAGAAATTAAGGAAAAGAGATGAAGTATTTCAAGGCTCACTGAAACAGCCATTTGTAGTCTTTTTTGAAAATCGCAATTATTTTTACACAGTGCTATGCATCCACAAAATATCATCAGAACTTAGAAAGTATATAGTGCATCTTATGTCAAAACTTGAATTAATAATTTTAATGAATGTGGTGATATGTAATTGTAAAGTATAAATTAATTAAAAACATTGAGTAAACACAATGATTAAACAAACATGAGTACACCTATGAACAGTAATATGATATTCTGTAAACACCAATTGTTTTAGTAATTAATGACATTTTTTGTGCAACTCTACACAAATGACATTGCTGACATAGTGGTGTAATACAAATACCACTTGCATTTTATGTTATGTCTTATAATGTGGAGTATGAAAAAAGTGATTTACTTATCATTCAGTAAGAATGTTCTGAATCAGTTTGCATATTTAAATAAAGTTTCTTCTGCTAGTCAATTGCTCTCATTAATGCAGTTATAATCAACTTTCAGTATTCAGTATTGATTTATATCATAGCTTAGTATTTAAATCAGAATATGAATATTACTCCCTTCTGAAATATTAATATAATGACACTATTTTTGCTTATGAGCATATGAACTAAAAGTTGTCTTTATGTGATATTGTATTGACATGCATTGTAATTCACACTTTCATTTGCCTTTGGAAAAGCTTAATTCTAGTCACATTGTAATCCAAAACTTCTGTGTTTCCTAAATTAATAAAGAACAGGTATTGCTCTTTGGAATCTGATCACCCAAAATAAGGCTGTCATGAAATAAATTTTGTTCAATCAAATTAGTACAGTGATCAATACAGTTCTATTGCTTTGGCATTCTTTTAGAGCAGTAATTATCTCCATTGAGAGACACTAATAAAATAGATAAGATAGGGTAAAATGTCATTTTAGATGTTGCCTGCATTCCTTCTTCTTTCTGTTAATTGGTTTTAAGAGAATTTTAAATTTTTTTCTTGCTTCCCCCTGTGTATATTCTACTTTTTAAAAGTTTCACACAATTTTTGAAAGGCCTATAATAATAGAATATTTTATCCAGTACAATGATATTTTGATATATGCATAAACTGTGCTCTTACCAAATGAGAATAATAAACATAATCCATCATCCTCACATTTGCTATATTCTTGTGGTTAGAACACTGAAAATCCTTTCCTCTTCAGTCTGTCTACATCTCTCTTGTTTAGTAGTTTAATATCAAGAATCTTGAGATTATAAATTTGTATCATTTATCAATTTCAGTGATTTACTGGATGTCCTGTTGTCATTGGGCCTTCTTTGGATGATGTTTTAATATACTCAGAAAACAATAAGTTTGAGAGACATTATTTTAACCTTTGCATCACAAGCAGGAATCTTTTATTTTGTTGCTCAAAGATTTCCTATTATGTCTACAACATCTTCAGATTTGAGAAGTAGATTTCTCTTCCAATCCTGAAAAGTCTTAAATTCCTGAATTGTTTCTATTTCCTTCTACCCTTGTTCAAAAACTCATGACTTATTGCCTACTATGTTTATGATTTTATTACTGTAACTTACCAAGTAGAACCATCTTTCTTTTTTTTCTACAAATATAAATAAATAATTTACACTGTCTTCCAAGTTATTGCAGGCCACAATTCCCTTACTATTTCAGTACCAGTTAGTAGACTTTATAAACATTGTAACAATGTTATTACTTCAAACTAACAAATACATAACAGTTTTTTAGTTTGTTATTTTGACATCCACTTTTAATATCAAGTAAACCAGCCTATGTTGTAGCATCAAAACTTTTTTATTTGGGACTATGCTATAGTAACAGTGTTTTATTTCTCACCATTTATCCTGCTTTACTGTGTGGTCAGCAGAAACTGTGCTCCTTTTGAGACAGAAATAATGGCAGACTGTGCCTCACGTGGGACATAGAATGCCCCACAGCAATAAAGGGGAACATGTCTAGGAGGATTGCTTCTCAGTGCCTCTCTGGAAGTAGTGTCACTTGTACTCAGCATCCTCTGAGCAAACCAAGATTATCCCCAGGACTACTTTTGGAAGGGATTAGGGTAGGGTGATAAAGATATTTTCCTGAAAGGCAATGTAAAATAAATGTCTATGAATCCCCCAATTTTTAAACTAGGATTGTTTCTCATAATATCAAGCTTTGAGAAAATTGTGCTCTCCTCTGGTGTTATCACTACTTAGTTAAAGTCTCTACCAGCCACTTATTTTCCAAGAGGAAGCCCTAGACCTTTAGAATGTGTCCTATTTAGGGGTAAGAAAATCAGGCTAGTAGTCAATGTCAATGAATTTTAATTCAACTCCAAATGTATTAGAAGAAATTAGAGTACGTTAGAAAATACCAGAGAAAGCTGTATTAAGTATTCATGTACAAAATTTTATTCTAATACATATCTGAATATATTTTGGGGATATGTACAAATGCTCATATATGAAAAAGACACAGATATTTTATATAATAAAATCCTATATGGTATACATATAAAATAAAATCTATGGTTTGACATGTCAGCTTGGATGTGGAACATAAATAATTTTGATCATCTATTTGTGTGCTAATAATTTATCAAATAATTATATTTTATTATTTCTTCTTCATAGAAATTTTATAAAATAACGCATTGTCTGTCCATGTCTATATAAGAGGACTGTAAAGCTCAGCAATGTTATGAGTCAAAAATATGACTGGCATAATAATATTCAAGAGGAAATTCCCCATTTTGCTTAAAAATCCTTCTTTCAATACTTAATGATGCTTTGGTAAGCCAGGCATAGCTTATTGCTTATTTCAATAAAGCACTTATTTCCTGATTTACATATTCACTGTATAAATTCACACATCAAAAATTTATGTAAATGTCATTTTTGTGTACTCAATAATGGCAGAATGATATTGTAATAAAATGCAATTCTTTTGCTAGCACTTCTTGTCCTCAAAGTGGGCAGAGATTTATGTATTTAATTAACTCGTTAGTTATTTTTGCAGTACTGAATATTACTTTTTTTTTTTATAATCTAAGTTGCTACACTTCTCAGGTGGAGAGCAAATTTGGGATCCTGCTGTGCCGAACCCCCAGAGCATTCATGTTACAGGCACACAGCACCCAGCTTGTCGGAGGGCAGGGCTGTCAGCATTAGTGATACAATCAGACACGCTCAACTATTATCAGCTGCCTTCCAGGTCACTAGGTTTTTCCTTAAGTAATACTTCTGCTAATGCCATTCCTAAGACATAAATTTTTGTTCCAGCTTTACAAATGAGGAAAATGTGTCTGAACTGATTCTCACGACCTACCCCACATTCTCACGACCTACCCCACGAGCGACTTTGTAGATGGTGCTCAAATGTGTTTCTCCCGACTGATATATCAAGCAGGATGCAGTGAGGATTGTGATAAAAAAGTATGGGAAACACCTTTCTCTTAGAATAAAATGAGAGCTTTTGAAAGGCATATAACAGAGGAAGGGCACAATCACTATAATATTGGTCCTATAATAAGCATTAAACAAGTACTGAACAGAAAAAGTAATTGTGATTATTACTAATATGCCAATGTGCAGAAGTTACAGCAGCTGAAACTAGTTGTTATTGATCTTGTTTTCCAAAAGATATATTTTATTAGTGATAAACTCAAAACACATGAGAATGTAGTCAAGGACGAGGATTTTCATCACATAATTTCCCCATCTCTTCATTTTCAATATCCATGAAAAACTTTCATGTATGAAGTTATTACTTTACTATCTAAAATTGTTTTGAAGCAATACATGAAATAGTTTTTTTTTTTTTTTTTGAGACAGGGCCTCGCTTTGTAGTTCAGGCTGGCTCTGAGCTCACTATGTAGCCCAGGCAAACCTTGAACTCAGCAATCCTCCTGCCTCTGCCTCCCGAATGCTGGGATTACAGGCAAGAGCCACCACATCCGGCACTGTGGTATGTGGTGTTGATTGCTGGTGGGCCTGAGTCTCCACGCCCAGCATTGTATGTGGTTACCGGGATGGAACTCAGGACTTTGCGCTTGCGAGGCAGGGGCCGGAACCACTGAACTAAATCTCCGGCCCACATGAAATAGTTTTAAATGTTACATGACCACAGTATAATAGAGTGGAGTATAAATCTAAATTGAGAATGTGAAATCTTGGTGAAATTATATTTCAATCTGAATAAATAGAAAAATAGACATTCTTCTAAAAGTATATATGTACTGGAGGAACAACGAAATTCACCACAAATTTTTATATTGAATTATAGATTCATATCTAAATGATATTCAAACCAACAGGAGGGAAATAAATAAAAAACATTATTAAAGTTCTTTTAGATATGTCTTGTTAATTGCTTTTTCCCCAAATGAAGAGGAAATGACAAATACACAAGCAATTATTCTGAAGAAAAGAATTCCATTTATCATGTGCAATAAAATTTTTATGATTGCACTAACTTATTTCCAACATGCTTCTTAGCAAATCTGTTCATTTCAAAACATCTTATTGTAAATACTGTCATTAGAAGACAAAAGGTTACAGTGGTATTAAATGAGACTTTGGCCATGTTTCAATGATTATTTTTTTCTCACCTAATTTCAGGCTTTTCCTAGGTTTTGCTTCGTTTTTCAGTAGAGCTACAGACCTGTCAATTTTTGTCCTAAGATTTCTTTCAGAAGATTTTGTTAAATTTCCAATGGAATAAACAATAATTCAGTTTTGACCTATGAAATAATGCTTTCTTGTGTGGAAGAACAATGATCAATCACTCTCAGGACTAATGAAAAAGAATTTGTAGGAAAAGAACTATAAAATGTAAACAATAGTTCATCCCTTCCATATAAGAAGATGTCCTGAGGATGCCATTTGCAGAAGATATACAAATTTAGTTATTGGTAATGACAGCATTTCCAAAATGAAATTAGCAGGAAACACTTAAATAAGAGCCAGGCTTCGTTTGTAAGAAGAATCGTTTTATTCCAGTTTGAGAGTAAAACAAGAGGCCTCCAATCATAGAAATCAGAAAATCAGGAGTATTTTCCAGTAGGCATGATCAGGTTGCATATCAAATGTCCCCAGTTTTGCACAGCACTTTATGTTATGCCTCTCAATCACACACATTTCTAAGCAAATAAATATTATATCTGTTCAACTAAAAGTTGAAAAAGTTATGAACAAGTGTTTCTCAAAACCAGATCCTGCTTCTCAAAGGTTGATTGTACGGGTAAGTCACTTACTTTTCAACAGCGAAAATAACATTTTTTTGTGAGTTTCTTGTATATATAACACAGTAAAGTCATATTTTTTGCTCTTTTAATCTTTTTCTTTTAATAAATTGAGTTTACTAGTACACTTTAAGAATACATTATGATCACATTCCTATATATAGCTTGACTTTTATTTTTCCCATCCCCCTGTATATTAAATTCCCCTAGTGAACCTTGGATTTTTTGAACAATGAATGTTACTGAGAATAATTTGTACTAAAACAACATTGCAAGTTATTAATTAGTAAAATTAATTGTAAAATGCATTTTATTAGACTGTTCTGTAGATGATACTTAAGGTTACTCCTCTGGTTACATGTCAGACTATAAATATTTCCTAAATTTAATCTAGTGTTTAGCAGTTCTTTTGATGATATGACAATTAGCCAACCCAAGCTTCGTTAACAACAGTAACCATATAAAAGTATAATCATTTCACCTGTTTGAAGGAAACAAACAGCCATGAGACCTCTAATTTCACTAGTCTGTAGAATATAGTAATCTGCCAGTAAGAATAAAAGCCATTTCATAATCCAAATATAAGAAAAATTTTCTTTATTCATTTTCTTATTCAAAATTAAATACAATATAAAATAGTTTCTCTAGATCCTTATTTTTCCTAATACAGTTGATCTAGAAAACTAATCAGGTAGATATATCAATTTCAATTATTACTGATTTTAATTTGTATCAAATTTTTAATACTATACAATGATCAGGTCACACCTGTAGTCAGACAAGTAATTCTCCTAAACTCCTTTGTAAATATATAATATCTTCTCTGTAAGATTTATGGGGTTTTAACTTGAGAATAAGTTTGAATAATTTCACTAATTATGGGAGATCATACGTTCATATGCAGAATAAGTAAGTTCTTGATCCATGCAACTGAACTCGCCAAGCAGAAATTGTTTTTCCTGTCATTTTACTGGAATTTGCTGTTTACACATAAAATTAATTAATCGATAAAAAGTACGTAAAAACATCTATGACAGAAGAATTACCTAAGGTGGGTTATTAATTGTGGCCTTCCCGTTTACTTTTTTGTTAGGTGCAATTATTTTATAGAATTAAAGTGTTACAGGAACTTATTAAATATCCGTTCTAAAAATGGTAAAGATCTATAGTAAATTTGTAAAATGGAAGCAACACTAAAGGAAAAAAATAAATCAGTTAATTCAATTATTTTCCTCTGAGTAAGCAAAGCACTAGAAGATCTCTAACAACTCTAACAACTTCTAACAATTAATTTCTGAAGGTCTTCTGAATAAGAGAGGGCTTCTTTTTTGAACTTGCTTTTTTTCTTCATATCTGAATTTCAACATCAATGTTATTACTCAAGTTAGCTTTTTAAACTTTAGAAATACAACGGAAGAAGAAGTTTTTATAAGTCAAATAGAATGCTACAGTGGGAAAGTGAAACTCTCACCAGATGGCTCCACTGTACCAGTTCCGGGAAGGCTGGATTTTAGCTGGCTCCAGTCGATCTATCAGCGATTGAAGGCCGTGGCAGTCACCATGTTAACATAGTCTACCATGGTGGACATGGAAGTGCAGAGCTCAGAAGCATTGCAGATCTACCCCTCAGATCCTATCCTGACTGGAGTATTTACATATACTTTATGATCAACATTAAAAATTTGTACCCATACATGATGCATCTTGATTCTCATTTTTTCCCTCTCTCTGCCCACCCTACCACCCCAACTCCCTACATCCAAAAGCTTTGTTTCCATTTTTGGGGTTTTCACTATCGAATTTTTTTCTTTCCCTTTTTATCTCCCTCACACTTTACCTTTTCTCTTTGAAGATTTTCTTCCTAATTCACAATATCGGGCATACATTCTGTTCTATTTCTCATTTACACCTTCAGTTTCTCATTCTAGAGAAGCGATGTGGTCTTTACACATCTGTGTCCTATTTATTTCACTTATGAATATATACCTTGAGGACATACTCATAACTGACTAGAGTATTTAAAACCAAGTCTCAATGACAAAACATGGAAAAGCTAAAAGATAATTGAAAACTGTGGGCATGTGAAGATTCCTGGAATTGGTGACCCTGCATTCTTCCCTTGATCATAGAAGAGACCTTAGAAGTGGAAAATGTAGATACAAGAAACAGAAAAAAAGAACTAAACACAACAAAGACTCCCTTGTCAATGGGCTTGGCTTCTAGCACCTGTCATATACTGTACAATCTGGTCTCAGAATGCCTTCGTTCATCAAGACTACTTCTCTGAACTGCAAAAGTTGTGTCTCTCCTACCATCTACAGAAATTCAGATATGTAACTTCATGCAGCGTGGGCCCCTCGTGTTCTGAGCTTCCACTCTGACCTGCAGTGCATTTGCCCCAGATCCCCGTGAGCTCCTCATCACAATGTGACACCACATGTACCAGGAAAGCACTCCTGCGTCAGTGAATTCTCCCTTATCTGGTTTTATACTTTAAGCATTTTGATCAAGAAGTCCCATCTGGGCATGGTGGCTCACACCTATAATCCCAGCTCTTGGGAGGCAGAGGCAGGGGGATCATCGTGAATTTGAGGCTAGCTTGGGCTACATAGTGAGCTCATGTCCACCTTGAGCTACAAAATGAGACCCAGACTCAAAAAAAAAAGTCTCAAAATATATTCCAGTCTTATTCCCATAACTTGTTCCAAACAGTTTCAGAATTCTTGATACTTCAGCTTAGATCTTCTTTCCTTTCTTTGACTCAGCAAATTGTCAGATGGGTTATAGTGGAAAATAGGGAAAATTACTGGTATGAAGCCAGGAAGGAAAAGAAGCTACAGCTACCAGTAAACTGCGTGGTCATGTGGGAAAACACAGATTTCCTGTAGCTTATCATGTTCATAAATGATAGTTTAAAGTAATTTATAGTTAAGAAGCAATACATTATTATAGATTATGACAGAAACAAAAAATAATGATTTTTACAAAAACTAAAAGTCAAGTTATATATCCTATGGATGCCATTATTTCTAAATAAATAATTAGAGTTCATGTAAAATTGATAAAAAATTCATGATCATATCTTGAGGAAAAGCATCGATTATTTGCATCTTTATAATAACTTTTTTAAAAAAGGACATCTACCAAAAAGCAGTAGAATCCAAATATATTCACAAAATATGCCCATGGCATAAGATCCCCTTTCTCTTCCATTAATCTAATTTAGTTTTATTGAGCAAAGTTCACTACTAAATGTATCTGTGCACTGTGGAAATGTCAATGAATGTGATAAGGGAAGTTTTCTGGAGATTTATCATAGAATGTAATTTTCAAACTACATTTTTTTCCTCTGTGTAGTGTCACAGATAAAAAAAATCTATTGAAATTGCTCTTTGGTAGATGATTCTGAAAACCTGGAAAGGTCATGAGTCTCCCCTCTGTGACTGTTAGATAACAAGCGCAGCGATATCTTACAGAGAATGATTAAACCACTGCAGAAGATCATCTCTGATGTTAATGTACAATTTTTGTTCTTGTGCCAAGAGGTTGAAGTGTGTATGACTCATTTGACATTAAACATATTCTTATTAAAAGTATAAACTTAAGGTATGTATAAATGAATTCACAAAATTTAAACCCGAACCGATTGATATAAAAATATGAGCTACCTGAAAATATATTGTCAAAGCAAAGAAAAATAAGTTTCATTTCTCTAGATATTTTAATTTTCTGTAGACAGTGACTAAATGTAGATGAATAAAAAATGATTAAAGAACATGGCATAAACATCTCTTGTCTTATTATTCAATGTAATTGAGTTGTAAGACTTGCACAAATAAGTATAAATGTAAGTGGACTGAGTCACTTCTTATTTGTTAATATTTTCACCTTACATAAACAAAAATCTTGACAATATTTACATTGGTTTGATTCTAGAACTTGAACTGAATGTCTCCATAAATTTAAAGCTACAAGCTTTAGTCTCTATAATCTAAGTAAATGTTGGAACTCAAAGAATTGCCTCACATAAAGTAAAAATCCCATCTCTTCTTAAAAGATGTTTCCAGAGCTAGTTATCTCAGAAAGAATTGTAAAGGAGCTCAGGACTATTAAAATTGGAGAGTCCTCAAAAAACTAGGATTAGAGGTCCCGTTTGACCCTGCTATTCCCCTGCTGGGGATATACACAAAAGAATTACAAGATTCCTATCACAGCAACATATGTGCACCCTTGTTTATAGCAGCTCAGTTCATGAGAGCTATATTTTGGAAACAACCCAAATGCCCATCAACTCTAGACTGGATAAAGAAGATGTGGATTTTTATAAAATGGAGTATTACTCTGACATAAAGAATGTTGAGGTTGAGTCATTTATACTCAAATGAACATACCTTAAGGATATATTCATAAGTGAAATAAATAGGTCATAGATGTGTAAATCTCATATTTTTCTTTGGTATGAGAAACTGAATTTGTAAATGAATTCTAGAATGCATAAACATATTGTGAAAGAGTAAATATTCAAAGGGAAATGGGGTTTAGAAGTAAGTAATGAGAGGAAAGAAAACTGATGGTAAAAAAAGGAAACAAAGCTTGTAGATATGGGGGGTTGTAAGGTAGGTGGAGGATGGAGAAAAATGAGAATTAAGTTATGTCATAAACTGGTACAAATTCTCAACATTGAGCGTAATTGTGTGTATATATAATGTGCCAATAAATTATATTAAAAAGAATAAATTATTTTCATTTTAATAAAGCAAATATTATTCTTTAATTCTGAATGCCTGTATTATACTTATAAATGTGACACTTGAACCCATATCTCACATTTGCTTTTAGCACTCATTGTCTCAGTTTTAAAATACATATATGTAATCAACATGACAGAAGTGGAGGGAGTACAGGTAAAGGAATAGACAAAAGCAAAGCACAGAAGATCAGCTGGTGGAAATTTGCACTGGGTGCTGTACAGTGGTTTATTTTTCTATAATTATGAAAGGTGCAGTCTGTGATTATGAATGGTAATCATGAAAGGTGCAATCTGTGATTATGAATGGATGCTGATATAATTTCCTTGAGGATCTCAAGGCATTGAAATTTTCAGAAAACTAGTTTTTCTTAAATCTCCATGAAAAAATATAGAGTAGATTATTTGTGGTTGAAGAAAATATTCTACATCTAAGAATTAGTGGGAAGAACTATAAAGGCTCTGAGATTTTATCTTATTTCCAGACTTAGCTTACTCTACCACTGAGGCATGGATGTTAAGAGAAAGTGTGGAAATGCTCAGCCAGTGAGACAAGGTAAGTTTATGACTCAAGCAGTGTCTACAGCCAGAGCAGCAGAATTCTCTAGTGCCGTTTTCTGAGCCATACAGACATAGGGAAAGAAAAGCAAGGTTGAGAAAAACTTGGACACATAATAAGTTGCATTAGAGGAGTTTTGAGCTTAGGGAATTCATATATTTTAAAATGACCTTCCAGGACACATCCTCTTAATATAAAGGTAGATAATATTACACGGGAAAATTAAATATATATGCTCATTTTTTTGAAGAGAAATACTCTCTCTTATCTACTAAAGATTACCTGTACAAAAATAACATTGGAAAAATATTTTTTTTTTTGAGACAGTCTCACTTTGTAGTTCAGGCTGGCCCTGAGCTCACTATGTAGCCCAGGCAAGCCTTGAACTCAGCAATCCTCCTGCCTCTGCCTCCTGATTGCTGGGATTACAGGCGTGAGCTACCACGCCTGGCACTGTGGTATGTGGTATTGATTGCTGGTGGGCGTGAGACACCATCATATGTGGTTACCTGGGATCGAACTCAGGACCTTGTGCTTGCGAGGCAGGCACTGGAACCACTGAGCTAAATCTCTGGCCTGGAAAGATATTCTTGAAGAAAAAGGCAGTGTACTTGCCTGTGAGACTTGCCAAAATTTCCTTAAGAAACTGGGGTAAATGTTTAGAACACGTACCACTTATTTCTATCCTGTCTTTATCTTCCCGCCATGAATAGGTCATGCACTGATGACTCAGATGAATCTGATCAGACAGAAGTTATGACCAAATATATTTTACATATGACATTTGGCTACTTGGACTCCATTGAGATTCCCAACAGTAACATGTGACAAACTGAATTACTGACCTCAAAAATACTCCAAAGCCCAAAATTCATCAGGACATGGAACACCTGAGAGATCCAGGGAGCTTCCCTTTAACGATTATTCTTTAACTGTTTCACTTTTCCCTGCCAACTGATCCAGGCACATATAGAACAATTTCATAGAATCAGCCAAGAACACTGGGAGAATATCTAGGGCCAATCCGTCTTCCAAAACCACCCAGGACTATCAGTTCAGGCTGAACTGAATGTTTTCCTTGGCTGATAAAGTGACTTTAATGAATTCAACTACAGTTTGAGACAAATATTACACTCACTTTTCTAATTGAATTACTCCTATAGAACTGGTAACTGCTTACAGTTTGTGTAAAGATTATAATTCAGTTATGCTCTGGGAATTTGTAAGTAAGGAAGGTTTCATTTGGGGAAAATGTTTATATCTGTTTGAAAGTTATATGACGGGATGTTGGCTTTTTCATAGAAGCTTTAGATCTTTTAATACTGCACCTAAAAATGACATGTTATTGCACATGAAAGTTTACTTAGTGACTGATTCTACACTAGAAGTGTGCTTTTCTGGAAATTATTTTCAATAGTTGAGACTCCCCAAACATGTTTGAGCAATGAAATCGATATATCCTCCAAAGTATAAACGTGGCTCCTCGCTATGTCCTTAGAGCCAACTATCCCTTACAAACAAACTCTACTCTCCTGCTTTTAGAACAAAAGATTAAGAGAAGCTAATGTCTGATATTCCCAGAAACAGCTAGGAAACTCTGCATACCAAAGAATGAGAAATACTACAGTTCACACACACGTCTCTCACAAAGACTGAAGCACTGATTGCCGGCGTTTTGGGGAGACGACTGAGCCATGGGAATGGGACACTCGTCGGTGGATTTGTCTGCTGATGAATTTGCAGCTAAATGTGATTTGAGAGGCGAAACCTGGTGGTTGTGTCTCTGGGGACATGGCCTGAGACAGTACCTATCTCCAGCTCTTCCTTTCTTCTCTCTCTCTCTCTCTGTCCCCCACCCCTGCCTCAGTCTTTGTGTGTCTGTGTGTCTTTCTGTCTGTCTCTCTTTCTCTTCTTTTCCTCTGCCATGCTGTCCACCATGGAAGCATCTATGAAGGAAAATTTCTATGGACAAATAAAATAAGCTTTTCCTCCTTTAAGTTGTGCCTGAAGGTACTGTGTCGTAGTAATGAGGAAGTAAATAAGATAATGGATGATGATTTGTGATTGGAGATGTGGCAGAAAACTGGACCGACTGATTGGAGTTCTACATGGGAATTATATATTATATTGAACCATCTCTCTCCAGTAGTCTATTTCTAGGCGAATTCATAAACAGTCTGAGGAGAAACTGGTCAAATCATGTTTATAGTTGTGGGGAGAGATGGAAAGGAAGCCACTTCCTCCTACCAGACTTCCGCTTTCACATCACATTTAGCTATAAATTCATCAACAGACTAAAGCACTGATGAGTGTCACACTCTCATGTCTGTCCCCTCCCAGAGGTTAATGAAAAATCCAGTAGTAAATTAAACAATACATTAGCAGCCGGGCGTGGTGGCTCACGCCTGTAATCCCAGCACTCAGGAGGCATAGACAGGAGGATTGCTGAGTTCGAAGCTTGCCTAGACTACTTAGTGAGCTCAGAGCCAGCCGAACTACAAAGCGAGACCCTGCCTTAAAAAACAAACAAACAAAAAACAGTACATTAGCAGCTTGTTATGGTGATGTCTAAAATGTCTTCCAAAATTCTCGTGGGTGCGCACATGAAGAGTAGAAGAAAGGTATGCTCATTAGCAGATTCATCCATCCACAGATGAGTTCTCAAACTGAGCACGCTCTTAGGAGGTGTGGCCTGAGTGGAGGGGCGTTACTAGGAATATGATTTGTCAAACTGTATTTTATGTCCCTGGCTCCTTCCTGTTTTCTTTGATTTCTGGCTCTCATGGGTTGAATTCCCATTTTTTAGTCTGTGTTTCTCGGCCGTTCTGTTTCTTCCTTGGAGTTAGTCAGGGGTGATCCAAAATAAAAGCATCCACTTCTCAGTTGGGCATTTTTTCCTAATGATGAAAAGCGATAAAGACATATTTTGGTACCATTTTTGGCATCACTGCAGTGACCTGACGATTTGGCTTAAAAACCAACGAACATAGTTTATGGGAGGCATTTCGAAAAGTTGCTGATAGGATCTAGGAAAGAATATAGTTCTGCATCGATGACAAGAAGTGTTCAGTGGTCAGAAAATTGAAATACTGATAGAAAGCCACATCATAAAGTTCAGGCACATGCGATTTTGTTGTTATCTGTGGTGATCACTGTGGAGCACGTTTCAGAGGCCACCACGCAGACTCTGGGGAGGTTTTAGATAACTCTTCAACTTTTACTGAGGATTAACACACTTTATATAGAGTATTGAGAGAGTGGCTACAAGTGCCCATAGACAATCTGGCTATGTCTGACTGACTGATCTATTATGGTTAATTCTGATTGGTTGGATAGTACATTTTACCTAATATGGTTAGCTTTTGGTGGAAGGAAGGAGTCATGACCAAGAGTTAGCAGGGGTCACCCCACCAGCCATAGGCAAGTCTTTATGCAGGGTAAAGAGTATGCTCAATCTCCATCTTCCTATGGGCTCTTATAGTGAGTTATGAGATGTATGTGGAGTGCACTTGACCCAGCCGGGCTTGAACTTCCTCTTCAAGATTTCACTGCAGAACAACGACTCTATTGACATTTGAATAAAAAGTCACCTATGTTATGCCATCTGTCTACATTTTAACCATTTCCTGAGAATTTGTGAGAGACTAAGATGAAGGGAATTTAACTAATGAATCTGCTAGAGGAAGTCAATCTAAACAGGTCGATGTTCAGACTGATGCATGGGTACTAATGTCTATTTTTAATGAATCTATAGTAAAATCATGAGTACAGATCAAAATTGAAAAGTTTGCAGAGTAATAAGAAAGGAAATGCCTTGAAATTTAGCATGTTTGATACAAAGACTGGCATTTTACAATATCAAGTAGTTTACATTAGGAAAAAAGAAAATGTAGCTCAGTAGAATCTCAGGAAATCAGTAAGGTCTCACTTTTCACATGATTGAGTGTATCCAGCTATAAAATTATCAGTTAAAAAGAGAGTTTAAGGATCTTATGTTCACTCAGGGTCACAGAAGGAAATGTCTCCTCAAATTCAGCAATACAGGCACTCAGAGGTTAATGAAAATGTATAACGTGTGCCATTGCCTGTTGGAAGTGTTTAACTTTCTTTTCATTTTGGTTGGTGCTCAGAGCTACTGGCTTGCTTTGCATCTCATAGAAAACTCTGAATTTGGACTTTTTGCCAATACTGGAACTGTTAAGATAGGAGTGACTTGTAAAAATGAATTAAATGCATTTTGCTTAATTAGATGCCCATTAGTCTTTTAGGGGCCAGAGGTGCAACATTACTGTTCAGTTCTAAAATATCCTTGAAGTTTCACCTTTTTGAAAGTAGACTGGATCATGTTGATGATAAAATCATTAGTGGATTCATCCATTGAAAAGCTCAGTTTTGAATGTGTTGAGTTGAAACCTATTTGGAAGTATATTACTGAAAGTATATTCCCCCTTTGCTTTCTCCTTTTTCTCCCTGCATCTTGGCTGCCATCTATTGAGCAGACTTGTGGCCACCATATTCTCTACCATCTTATTTCTGCCTTGTAGTCAGCAGACTGTAGACTAAAACTGGGCAACAGTAAACCTGTCTTTCTTTACCTTGTGGGTATTGGATATCTTGTCCCAGTGGTAATAAGGTGACTAAGGCACAGTTTTAAAGCAAGCAGCATGTTTTCCTTGAAAGAGAAGGTTAATATTTCTCCCTCGATTTTCTTGTACTTTCTGAGTCTAAGATGTATCTCTCCTCAGGTGCCTGGCATATTACCCTTCAGAAACTTTCTATTCTGTCAAGAAACATCACAGATAATGTTATTCTCTACAATTTTTTGAGTTTCAGGGACTTAGAGTGCATATTTAATTTTAGAAATTACATTTAATTTTAGAAGTTATATGTAACATTCCTTGGTTCATCATTATATACTAATCTGTTTGTCTTGATTTATCACTTCTCTATTTTCTTCAGTAACTTCTTATTTAGCTGTAATATTACTAATATTAATTGTCAAGAACTGCGGAAAATTTACTTGGACTTACTTACTCAATTTACTTACTCAGTTTTAAGGATATCTGCCTTGCCCTGTGGGATCAATTACTGGGATTATTGTGGATATCTGCCCCGCCTTGTGTGATTTTAAACAACAAGGATTATTGCCCTAGGACTATTGGTTTTAAAACTTAATTACTCAGATTTATTTACTGGATTTAAAGATGTCTATGCTGACCTACAGTATCTTCAACAAGGATTATTGTGCATAACTTCCCTGTTTTATGCATGCTAGGATTATGGATGTGAAGGCTTGGAACCAAATAAAGGTGCGGCGAGCTCTGGGTATTGTTCTGCCTTCTGCTGCTGCTGCTCCAAGTTTAGCCGAGGCTCAGCCTTTTTTTCAAGGTTCCAACTTTGTTGTTTGTTAATCCTTTTGCTGTGGGACTCACAGGCACTGGAGCTTGCCACAAGGGTTCTGGCTGTGTCTTCTTAACCTTTCTCCCACAATTAAAACTAACAAAAACTAAAGAATATTCAATTACTGAATTTTTTTTTTCAAATTTGATGTTGTTGGCAATGTTCTAATCAGTGGGGCTATCTAAGGAACAATTTATAAAGTCAGCTCACAGTATATTGTAGAAAAAAATGTATGTGTCCAAATAAACTGACTTTTACGTGTTCTTAACACAAAAGCTGGAATTTTATTTGGCAATGAAGAAGAATGTGTGTCTCATTTCAAAATTTAACTGTATTCATTCAAACATTGCAGAAATAGAAAAACATATCTTAATTTGAACCGCATTTTAACACAACACTTAAAATAGGAAAACTCAGATTAATCTCTGTGGATAAGAATAACTTTTTCCAGTGGGTAAAAATAGCATCAGTGAAAAAAAATAGCATCAGTGACCTCTTCATTCTACAGCAATGATACATAAGTACAGTCAGTTTTATTCTCTCTTTCCCTGGGCACACTCCCAAATGTGCAGACACTTTTTATTGAAAATGTGCAGAGATAGTTCTGGAGGATTCTGCTGGTAGAAGGTATGGTGTTAGGGGTCAGGCTTGTTTCTTAGCGTCCCACAATATACACAGCACCTCCTATAAAAAGAGAAGTATCCCCCTGAAAAAAATTGCGGTTTGATGATTGTACTCAGGATTCTCTGACATATTTAGTTAAAACTGAAGAAGCATTGATTTTCCGGGCTACGTACAATTATAAACAGCCAACTTATGTCTCTGCCACTTTATCTTTCTCCTTTCCTGCCCTGTGCCTACAGTCTACTTGCTGTCTTTTGGGTTTTGTTAGTTTTCCTCATGACTTCTGCATACTTATCCTAAATTCCTGTCAAAGTGGAAGTTTTCTCCCAGTCGAAAGACTATCCTGCTTATCCTTCTGTCAGAAGTTCCATTTCTTGATAATTGCTTCACTTTCCTCCAGTTATATCGAGATGGATTATCAGGCTAATGTTAGAGAAGCTGTCAAGGATGTTAACTGTTCAGCACTAATAAGACTAAAACGTAGCAACATGAGAGAGATTTCTCTGAGAAGGTTCATAGATTTTCCTCTAAGTATAGCTTAATAACATGCCAAAATGAAGGGTGGAGTTAGCTGGATATTGTAACAGGAGAGTTTCAGGTAACATTGGCAAGTTTATTTCTGATAAATGCAAGTGTAAATATAAGTATTCCTGCATGTACTAAATATTTTGATTTGTTGATAAAATGAAATATAGTAGTTTTGTAAGTTAGTATATTTAATTTGGTAATTAAAAGATTATAGTTCTATTGCTCAAAAATTTAAGTTGTTTAAACATTCTATTCCTTATTAGCATAATTTA
The DNA here is from genome assembly GCA_004025085.1 of Thryonomys swinderianus. Classification (NCBI taxonomy): domain Eukaryota; kingdom Metazoa; phylum Chordata; class Mammalia; order Rodentia; family Thryonomyidae; genus Thryonomys; species Thryonomys swinderianus. The sequence continues at coordinate 24,051 of PVIC010001335.1, read as the reverse complement.
TTTTTCTTATTTACTTAATATAAGTGATGGATGCACATCATTTACTAATTATCTGCATTTATTCTCTTAAGGTTTTGTGTCTTGCTATGTGAATATATTCAACTTTTATTTGGTTAATATTTAAATATATTCATCAAAATAAGCATTAGTATTATGCATGCAATTTATAAAAACATAGTATTTAAAAATGAAATTTAGGCAATATTTTTGAATATCTGGTATCCTGTTGCTAAATCTTATAGAAATGCTAAAGAAAGTTATCTAGATACTGTTAATAATATAAATAAATATGCACACCATATGAGTTGCTGAAATAAAAATCATAAATATCACTGTTTTAAAAAGAGAGGTGGAAAGTTACCCATACCAGGTCCCCAAGGCTGTGAAACTAGGAATTGAAATCAATGGAAACAATATATTTCGAATCAGGTACTCACTACCTGGAGTGTATTATTTTTTCAATCTCAGTTTAACATTGCATTTAAAATAGTCAATCTAAACTTACTCTCAGTGGACAGGAATCACTTTGTTCTCAGTGGATAAGAATAAGCCCTGAAGAACTGTGTTTAAAATGTTGCCTTTCTCCTTGGAGAGTGGACTTCAATGATATTCTGAACAAGCCATAAAGTTTCAAACTTCAGTTCCCTCAAAAGCCACATGCTTCCCATCGACATCAATCAGAATTTCATGCAGGACTAAGGGCAAAGGATAACCATTTAAACCACTGACAATGTGTTTGGTGACTAAAAAAAAAAATGTCTGAAAATTCTCCATGCTGACTTTTATACTCTGTACTCTTCAGAAAAGCTCACTAGCTATCTTACTATGGTGAACAATATCAGTTTAATTTCAAACTTAAGAAACTTAAAACTAATAATGTGAAAATCATATCTAGACTAACTGAAATATAAGGAAGAAATTTATAGTTTTGAAATAAGGAAGAGATTTACAGTTATGAGAAGTTCTGATGAACTAAGACTTTTTAAAAATACAAAGTACATATTGGCATGTGAATGCTTAGAGAAAAGTAAATATCCTATTTTTAATTAAGTTAAATACTAATAAAGAATGACACATTTGCTACATAATAAATGTGAAAAACCTCACATTGTAATTATAACATGACAGAATATTTAATGTTATATTTACAACTAAAACATTAATTACTATAAGTTCATTATACCTGAGATTAAACTTCAAGGTATCTTGAATGTGAACTTCTGTTGTAAGATTTGTTTTTTTTTAATAGTTTCAAATTTGAAGGTTAAATTTTGGCATTTAGAAGAGCTTCTTCTAGTGCTAGTTTGTGCCTGAAATACTCTCATTTCTACTACTCATAGGCTGAACAATAAAGATAACTGCATAGTGGGTATAGTCTCAATTAGGCAATATTGACCCCAGGGGAGTGACATCTCATTGTGGGGTCCTTCTGAGCACTGTAGGATCTTAGGGTAGTCCCTGGCTTTACCCTCTCGGTGTATCCTATGTTCAGCTTTAACAATTAAAATGTTTCTAGAAAGAGAAGTTCATTTCAAGACTTTTCTTCATTGTTCATTTCAGTAATTTTTCACTTATTTCAAATGAATTTTCCTTTTTATTCTCCTCCTTCCTCTCCATCTCATTCTCCTCTTTCTTCTACACTCCTTTTCCTCTTACTCCTCCTTCTCCACCTCCCCTTCTCCTTCTCCTCTTCTTCCTTCTCCTTCTCATTCGAATGAAGGATGAAATCCATGGTCATGCAGTTGCCAGGCAAATACTGTCTCTGAACAAAGATGCATATGGTAAGTCATCATTTTCAGCAAAATAAGACATCATATAAAGAATAGAATGTATTACAGAATGAAGAAAGATAGAAAACAAACTTTATCTGGGCCCTTTCATTTTTACTCAAGGCTATAGTTTATTATAGCAAAATGATAAAAAATAAAATTACCAAATATCAATGTGCAAGAAGAAAGTCAAGGAATAACCAGAGGAAGTGTCTAGTTTCCCCTTTTCAGTAGTCTTAGACCTATCATTTATTCTGCCATGAATATTGTGTGCTGGTTTGCAAAAAATACTGTTGACTGGGGAGAAGACTGAAAGGCTGGTGTTCAGGATATATGGACTAGATAATAGATAAGAAATGTTCTCATGGGTGATGTTATCCACTATGTCTCCCTCTCCCTTCCCCCTTCCTCCCTCCCTCTCCATCTCTATCTGTTTGTCTGTCTCTGTCTGTCTCTCACTGTCCCTCCTCCTTCCTGGATTTATTAGAATGTACTTGGCTTCTAGTATCTCATTAGTCCAATTACTCCCTGTGGTCCAGTGCCCCTAGGATGAAACACATTGCTGAAAGACAATAGATCTGGCTTGGCTCAGAATCTTAATTAAGAAGACATTTGGTGGGGAGTGTGTATCAAGTGCTTAGTGAGCCTCTATCTCTTACGTACAAGTCGGTCAACGGCCAAACTTTTCTTTAGAATATGCCAGCCGGCTTTGGACAACCAGGCCTGTAAAGTATTCTATGTAGTGATTTACTGTGCAATTGCCTCCCATAATTTTAATAGGTCAATTATGCACAATTATTGGAAAATTAAGGTTTTTTGTATTTTTTAAAAATTAACTTTAGAATCCATTATGCATCGGTATAATTGTATATACAGTGGTATATAGGTTCTCAAACTTGTTACATGATTCTGGGAAGATGGCCAGTGCTTTACAAAGTGGGATCATCTAATGCAGACAATAGTCATATGTAGCAATGTGTTGGAGTTGGCTGGATTTGATATAAATTTTGATAAACTGTGTAATACAATCTCTTTCTGATTGAATTTTTAAAATATTCATACTAGTTTTCTCCCTTTGAACCTATCTTTTTGTTGTGAAATAGGCACATTTTATATATACAACATGATCACACTCAACATTGAAAATTTGTACCAGCATATGGCATGACTTAATTCTCATTTCTTCCAATTTCCCTACCCACCCTGCAACCTCCACCCCTACATATATGTGTTGGTTTCCCCCTTCTTTTTACTTCACAATATTTTCTTTCCCCTCGTTACTTATCCCTACCTCCCATTTCCTTTAGGATATTTTCTATTTAACAGTGTCTATTGTACTTTCTAGAATTTATCAACATTTTCAGTTTCTCACACCAGAGAAAAGCTATGGTATATACACATCTGAGGCCTATGTATTTCACTTAGGAGTATGTCCTCAAGATATGACCATTTGAGTATGCCTGACTTAAAATAGTTTTCTAATTTTATTTTTATTGTCTTATTCAATTTAATTTTGTGACATGAGGGAAGAATTAATTTTGCTTCATTATTTCACAAGCTAACATTAGCGACAGATTCTCGAATATGCTTTTACTGAAAGAATCTATAGATGACATCATCCTTTGGCAAACTCCTACTGACATTAGTTCATCTCAGAAACGCCCATTTTGATGTGTCAATCCCTATTGTCTTCTTGCTTTGTTAGAAAAAAATACTGTTTTTCTTTTATTGTTAAGAATTACTATGTTATTTCATCTTAAATTTTCAGAATCTATTTTAAACCAAGTTAGGCAAGTACTGTTATTCAGCGTGCTTGAAATTGCAGTTATTTCTAGATAATTGATACAATGGAATTACTGACCCTCTCTATTCTTAACCATAGCATGGATTTAAATTTATTTGAATGTTACCTAATATACTACAACTGAATCATTTTACATTCTTTTTAGTTCACTTGAGCTTCTGGTTCCAAGTAGTATCAATTTAATTTTCATGCATTTGTCCTTTCAATATGCATAATTTAAACTGACTCCTCTGGCTTCAGGCATTAGTGGGAAGCTGTGGAGAACACCTTTGAAGGAAACTGTTAATTTTGCTGTGATTACTAAGCTGCCCCCAAATACCTTCGTCCATGCAATTGAATAATAGAGACGCACTTTACAAGTATGATTTTGCTAAATTATTGCCTTTCCTCTCTCATATTAAATAGAATCCCTTTGTGACTGGTACTGATCTCAGTTATTTCCTTTTCAGCTTTAACTTGGCATCCTTTTATTATCACTTGCGAAATTATCTAATCCTGTTGCTGAGCAGTAGGGTGTGAGCAAAGGAGGGAGCTAGGCGAGTGTTTTCACACGCCTAGAATACCAACACCAGGACCTCCAAGCAGTGTGATCTCAGGTTCTCTGGAGCACGACCTGGGAAACAGCCATTAAACAAGTCTGTCTCAAAACAATAATAATAATAATAATAATAATAATAATATAAAAAATAAATGAAGGGAGCCACAGATGTGATTCAGCATGAAGGCTTTGGTTTGCTTTTCTGTACTGAAAAGGAGGAATGCCTAGGAAGAAGACTGAGTGGAAAGACATAAGGCAAAAGGATACTAATCCTCTTGCATGGTTTTCATCAGTTTCTTTTCTCACAGTTCCCGAGTTCAGTCACGTTTGTGAGATTTGCCTTCAGTATATAAAAGGAGGAAACTAATAACCTTTACTAGTGAGCTTAGTTGTAGTGAATGGTACGTGAAGTGCTTCTTACCTGTCATAGTCTCCTTGGTCCTTTTTTTATTCATTAAGTTCATTGCTACATTTTATTTTACATTATGATCACATTCATCAAAAGTAGAACAAACTCCTGCTCAATGCCCGTTTCTTCAAAAGACACAAAACTATTATGTTACTTCCCCTCAAATCTATAGTATTCTGGAATCTTGGAGAGATTTCTTTCTTTATTCTGTATGGAATTGCTTTGATGAGATTCAGGGCTATAAACTCTGAATTCTTGTTGAGAAAAAAGCATGTCAAATTAATTTTGGGTTTTAGTATGTCTTTTTCATCATCAGCGAAATTCAAAGCTGTTGCCCAGCGCTAATGTCTTGGTAGCAATAGACACAGGGATAGCTTCCAATCATAAACAGGCCTACCACACAGCTAGCCCAATCACCTCAGACTACGTCACAATGAACCCACCTATCCCTTTGCGACTTGCCCCCTTTTGCCCGCCCAACCTCTATAAAAGCAAAACAACATTCCACACAGTAAAGAAGTTTCCTCCTTTGACCAAGAATCGGTGTCTTGATTGTCGTGTCCCTGCTCACCGTCCCGCCAGCGCGACCCCACGGGACGACAACGATGGACAAGGACAACACAAAGCTGTGTTATCTCCATAGAAAGTAAATGATAGAAACTGACAAAGAACTCTTTTTCTAAATATTAAAGCGAAAAAGGAAAAAGATATATACTTTAGAACCATTCAAAGTTGAATTCTTAAATTTAAATGTAGGAACTCTAGTCAACCTCTTATATGGTTTATTATCCTACTGAGTAATTATTCTGGTTACATCACACATCTTGTCATAAATTTTTGATAAAGTAAGTATAAAAAATTTTAAAAAATTCATTTTTTCTATTATGTAGATTAACAGCAGTAACTATGCTCAATGATATTAAAGGGGACTAAGTTTTACTCAACAGTTACAAAAAATACCATATGTGTATTTCTTATTATTCATTATAAGGGTAAATTTAGTAAAGTATGGTATCTCAGGAGTTTTTTAAGGTCTTCTACATACAGTATCATGTCATCAGCAAATAATGACAGTTTAACTTCTTCCTTTCCTATCTTTATTTCTTTTATGTCTTTTGATTGTCTAATTGCAATGGATAATGTTTCTAGACTATATTGAACAGGAGCAGTGACAGCGGACATCCTTGTCTTTTTCCTAATCTTAGTGTGAAAGGTTTCAGTTTTTGACCATTTAGGATGATACTGGCTGTTGGTTTCTCATAAATAGCTTTTATTAGGTTGAGATACAATCCACCTATTCTGAGTTTCTGTAGGGATTTGATCATGAATTGGTGTTGAATTTTGTCAAATGCTTTTTCTGCATCTATTGAAATAACCATACGGTTTTTGTCTTTGAGTCTGTTGATATAGTGAACAATATTTTTTGATTTATGTGTGTTGAACCATCCTTGCATCCCTGGGATGAATACAACTTGATCAAGGTGTATGATCTCCTTGATAATTGTCAGTATTCTGTTATATCTTGTTGAGGATTTTTGCATCAATGTTCATTAGAGAGGTTGGCCTGTAGTTCTCTTTCTTGGGTTGGGGAAAGTAGTACTCCCAGATTCATTCCTTGGAGCAACCATTTCTTAGTAATTAAATTTTTTAAAATGGAAGATTTTTAATCATTTAAGTATATTATTAACATATCATGTAGTCATTCTAAACATGTCAACATGAAGAGCATTACAGAAATATTAACAGCACCAAAATCTTCAACAGTCAAAAGCTGATGACCATTTGAATCTCCATCAGTGAGTAGACAATATATATTATTCCTTTTCCATGATATAATTCTCAGTAATAAAATGATAAAAATTACTAATATACAACTACAACATAAATGAACCTCAGAGTCATACCGAATGAAGTCAGACCAAAAAAGTACATATAAAATATTAACTAATACATACAAATAAAAAGCATGTCCAATATTGCTACAATCCAATGATAGGAGAGATGATATAATATTAAACATACAACAAATATCTTGGATAGAAGGTGATAGAAACATACTATATTTTCATTATATTGATGATTTCAGAGTTTTCTAAAATAGTTACAAGCCATTTTATTGTACATTGTAATTGAGGGTTATTGTGCATAATCTTTCTTTAATGATACTGAAGAAAAATAAATAAAATTTGGACAAAAAAATTCTCAGGATGTTAAGTAAGGTAACTTTAGTGATTAGATTTCTGGTAAAGTTTCATCATGCATATATTATGTCAGTGGACTTTTCATGCTTTTAAAAAATTATAAGGAAATATAGTAACACTTATCAAGAGTCAGCAGAAGAGAAAGTTTTACTAAAAGTTTGAATATTATTTCAATGCCGAATTGATTTATTAAGTACAAATGTCCTGCAGTGGATTTTATATATCATTGAAGAAAAAAAGAAGTTATACATAGAGTGAGGAAAATCCTCTAAGGAGTCACTAAATGAAGTGAGATTGTACTTGAAGAATGAAATCCATTGAAGTGTTTCTCATTGTTTAAAATGCCTCAGAAGTTTTGTGAAAAAACAAGGGTAAGTATTAAAATTTTACATATTGACATTGACATCATTTATGTTTTAAAACAAAATGTCTGTTGTTTACTCTTTTATGAATATTTTGTATGATAATCATATTTTCTTGTGTTTTTATTGTTTTTTGCTGAGTATCTTTTCAGCTTTAGTATGTGGAGCTTTACAAAATATAGTCCTTTCTTCCTTGTTTCTTTTACAATCAAAACTCGTATTTCAAATTTGTTGTAGTTTATAACCATGAATGAGACTTTCATTTTTCTCATCCTTTTCACAGGATTCGGGGGTCAGGGCGGATTCTGAGTAGACAGTTCAGTCCTCATAGTGTTCAGGATGACGTTCTTTGTAATAAGTGGAAACATTTTTATTTTCTCTTTATGCACACGTCACCGACGACTGAATAACAAGACTAAGGGAGTGACCTTTAGAAAGAAAAATGAGGCAAGCCTTGGATGTCTCAGTGAGAATCTGCCATTCATTTTCCAACTAAATTGATTAGATGAACATAACACAGTTTAAATGATGTTTCCTTGTTACATCCTTTAAAAAACAGAGAGAAAGGCAAGCTAGGCAAACACTTGTACTTTCAAACTGAGACTGACCAATAAAGCTCGGCAGAAGCCGACATAAGACCAGCTGCCCTTTTATTCATTTAAAAGGAAAACCAGATGTAATAGTGTGGGTCAATTCTAGCGTTCTTAGGGCGATGAAGTCACTTATGTGGGTTAAAATTTATGCGATATATATTATATTTTAAAATGTAGTGAGGATTTGATGCAGAAGAAGAAAATGATTTGTGAGATTTGGTTTCCTGATGCCAATATACAAATAGATCGTGTTCAGTCCTACAGAAACCTGGTAGTAAAAACGGGAAGAAGACAAATTTTGACTTTTCAGACTTTCATATTAATATACATGAAAACTTTATAGTCATCGTAAGGTTAAGTGAGTGGAGTGAGATTACACAGATGATTAATTTAATTAATAGAGAGACTAGTGCCAGAGACTACCGGTGGTCCTCCTAAAAGTGTGAATTTCCAGTAAAGCTGAAGGTGATATGTATGCTTGAAGGAGTATTGCATCTAAAGCATTTTACTACTTTATAATAAAATGCTCATGTCCATTCCATCCATCATTAAGTTCCAGCAAGTAGCTCTTGCAAATAAAAACACTTTCTTAATTTTCAGTTTAGCTGAGGTCATCAGAGGATTTTTTGAGGGGAATACTGAACAAAACTTACAGGCAGATTAAAGTTTCTTCACCACCACTTTGTTAGGAATAGAACTCAGGATCTTCTACACTTTAGACAAGTGCTCTGAACTAAATTATGCCTTCAATCTTTATAAGTTAGTTGATTGTTTTAGAATGCTTATTAGATTTTAAAATATACTACAAGTAGAAAATACACAAAACCCAAATATACAGATAATAGCATCAGTCTTTATCATTCATTATCAGTGGAGGGCATATTGACTCCTAATAACAAATATTCCTTCCTAGTAGTGGTGGGATAATCTTTTCTTTTCTTTTTTGTTTTTTTTTGTTTTGAGACATGGTCTTGCTTTGTTGTTCAAGTTGGCCCTGAGCTCACTATGTAACCCAAACTGGCCTTGAACTCAGAAATCCTCCTGTCTCTGCCTCCCGGGGGTTGGGATAACAGGCATAAGCCTACACAGGTCAGCACTATGACTGATTGCTGCTGGGCATGCATCGCCACACCCAGTATTGTTGTATGTGGTTTCCTGTGATGGAACCACTGAGCTAAATCTCTGGCCTTGGTGGGATAATCTTTTAACTTTTTCATTAAAAGACAATTTTCTACATAAACAGATATATAATAGTTCTGTGGTATTAAGTATGAGCAAGAGTATTAATTGGAAAAAAGTCAGAAGGCTTTTAAATGTTGAAAGGGAAATGTCGACAGCAACACATGCACAGTATTTAGAAAGTCAATTTCTTCTGCAATTAATGGAGGAGGCTCAATCTGTGTGAAATCACAGAATTTTGAAACCATATCTTAAATATCATGCCACCTACAATTTTCACCCGAGATTACAGCCAGCAATCTTTAGAAAACAAAATTTTGCATTTTGTCAGAAAAGCAAAATTGACAGTGCATGTTATGAGAAATAAAATGTTTCTCACTGATTCAGATGGGAGTAAATATTGTTTCTACTTTACAAAAATATTTTTCTTCCGTTTCTTACTTATGAAATATGACAACTATAATTACAATAAACAATCAAGAGGAAACATTTAGGTAGAACAGCATGTTCATCAGACACTGGAATTTTTTCTTTTAAGTGGCAACACTTCACAAATAGCCTTGTTTACAAATCGTAACCATGAATTATAGTAATAACAACTCTTGAGTGTGAGAATTTTTATCAGGTACCATGCCAAGTGCTTTGCATACACTATCACAAATTTTTTTAAAGAACTTGAGGAGTAGTTAGTGGTACTGTCTTCAATTTACTAAAGTACATTGAGAATTAGACATTAAACATTGTAGCCAATGTCCAAGTAGAAGTAGAAGATGTAGCTGGTCTTGACAATGAGATCTACCTTAGTACGTGTTTCTGACACTCCAGTAGGTTCAGCTGTCAGTCGGACAGCTTTCCACTCTGAGACTCCTCTTTTCTGTCTGCTTGTCCAGCCCTCTGGCTTGAACAAGCCCCCCCCCCCCCTTTCCAGTTATTGCACGCACCTTCCTATTGATTTGCTGCCACCACAACATAAATCTAATCAAGAAATTCACTACTCTACTGCTTAACACAAGACCAAGCTGCATAAATTATTACCTGAGTCCTACTTCTTTGGAGTCTTAGTCTTCAATCTTCCTCATTTTTAGGTATAGATTTAATTTTACTTTTTCCTTTCAGTTCTGTAAAGATGCCATGTTATCACTTGGCTGGACACTAATACCTTCCAGGATATTACCTGGCATCCTTGCTGGGTAAATGCTGGCACCATCTTCATTTCTTAACTCAACTATCAGTTCTCATTGAAAAATTTATCTTACTTGGAGAAGACTGGTTAGGTGTTTACAGTGTACGTTGAAAGTGCCATTCAAGTTACATAATCAACTAGCAAACATGTGAATAACATTAGAATGCTTTGATATTTTGTTATAATATAAATTACCAATGAGAATCTGAAGTATTTCCCCATTTTCTCATCTACTATCTTTTTTCCTTTTGTCTTTCAAGAACTAAGCTCTACCATTTCAGCTGCTTTCTGAGGAATCATCAGCTAATTTGATCAGTTTTCCCTTTTCCCAGCACGTAACTCAAACTCAGAGGTCTTTATAATTTAAATCTAAATTCAGGTGTCTTTCCTGTCCCTCTTAAATTGTGTTTTAACGCCTTGACACATTGTGTTTGTTTGTAAGGATAACAAGCCTAATAACCATTTCGGTTAGCCTTCCATGCTCTACCCTGCCTCACCCCCATTATTGCCTCATGAAGAAACTCCACAGATTTGGGCCTCTGCTGCAGGAAGCAGGAAAAAAGAGATGGCAGGATGTGACCTGTCTTGATATTTCTGTTAATTTTTACCAGGTTCCTGATCATTGCCAGGAGACAGGCTCATGACAGCCTGTGCTGATGTTCCCCAAATATGGAAGAGCCATTGCGAAGCCTGCCCACTAAAATGGATGACTGACACATATGTCTCACTTTTCAGTTTTTAATGTCAGGCAAGTGAAATTCAAAAATTAGCTCACAAGATTTCTTTGCCATGTTCTGTGGAGGGATTTTTCCTGGGTGCAGAATACCAACTTCCTTTACCTTTACATAGCAGAAACAAGATGAGAGAATTCCTCAGGTTCTCTTTTATAAAGACACTAACAGCACCACTTTATTACCCTAATCACCCCCAAGCCCTACTTGTTAATACAAACATATTAGGTATACATATTTTACTATTTTTTTTTTTTACAGAACCGGGAATCGAACACTTCACCTGGTATTTGCAAAGCAGGTAGCATTGCCCTGAACTAAATCCTCAGTCCAGGAATATGTATGTTAATAAATGATTTTGGTGATGGTACAAACATCTAGCTCATGACAGTATTGAATTCAATGTGATTATGAACAACAAAATAATCCTACCAGGTCCTAAGTAAGCATCACATGTCACCAGCACAAGTAGAGTTTCTTAATATAGTTGTTTCATACTCAGTTAACTGAATGTTGGAAATATATTATATTACCTGAAACACTTGCCTGAGTTTTAGTTTTCAATAAACTGATCTGCTAATGTGTAATAAATTTTATCTACTTATGAGGATGAGCACCTTAACTGTATCATGGTTAGAAATTTTATTCTTAAAGCAGTTATTTTCATAAACCAGTCATTTTTCTAGGAAGTAAATTTAAATATTAACAAAAATTATAAACAGTGATTAGAAAAACACTAAAGTTAATATTTTAATATAAATTATGGTAGGCTAGATAAATTTTAAAATATAATATTTGGGTCATTTCAAAACAATGTATGATTGGACAAAACCTCTAATAAAGTTGAAATTTTATTTGTCCTTGACATAATAAATTAATTCTGAAATACAAAAAATACCTTACATAATGTTCTAAAAACTATGTTTACGACAAATTTTCCACAATATTGTTAAGCAAGTGTTTCTTGTAAATCTTTTAGATTTACAATTAAAATTATCATTCACAATTAAAATTCAGAATAAAAGATATAAGGTGCTAAAATTGCATTTTTATGTGTTCAGAGATAATTTTCCCTAGACTTTATATAATTCCATGCAGAAGAACATTGTTTTATATACATAATGTTACAAACCTAGTATACTTATTTTAGAAAGCTTACTGTGAACAATCACTTTATTTTCAAAACAATCATTTTAAAAAACGGATAAGTATATGTTATTATTTCTAAAACAAGACTTTTAAAATTAAGTCTCACATATATGGGGTATTTGCTCTTTAACTGAATTTGATGGTTATTTTCAGCCTCTATTCTACAGGACACAATACCTTTAGTACACGTAGTTAGGCATTCAAGTAATTCCTCCCTTTCCTTCCATAGCGGATTTTAAATGGAAGTGTTGGTGAAATTCTGTGACATCATAAAAGAGTGACGACATGTATAAACTGTCCATTCTGGAGTTATGCTGTTATCTCCCTGGTGACGAAGGAAATACTGCAGCCCATGGTTGGCCTCTCATGGATACATTAGCAGTTTGAATATATTTATGCATCAGGGCCAAAAGTAATGTGAAGTGAGGGAGATGCTTAGAGCATAAAGTTAAAATGAGTTCATATTAGAATCTTTGGAGTTCCCCGAGGGGGGGGAAATACATATATATCTATAGATTTATATATATGTGTGTGTGTGTGTGTGTGTGTGTGTGTGTGTAATGTTGAGGTAAAGTTTCCATGTTCCAAAATGAGAAAATAAAATTCAGCTTATATTCTGTCCTCTGCTCCGTCAACTTTTAACCACTTTAATAAGAGAGGCATTGTGTCACTTTCATCCTTGTCCTGAACCTCACATTTTATAAATATCTCACAAAATAAAAAAATTCCACTCTTTTGTTCTACTTTTGTGGCTTTGAAAATATCTGCCCACTTGCCTTATCTTTGGAATAAAGCTAGAACCTGAATTTCTAGGCTCATAAAGAAAACTCAATCGATTTGCATATAATTTTAGTGATTTAAAGAAAATATTAAATCAGCCAGGGGGAGAAAAATTGCATTGCACATAGAAGAAAAATAGATAAGAATGGTGGCTGACAGCTGCTTTCTTGTCATAAACAACATATGGCCAAAGGCAGTGGAACGTCTTCAAGGAACTGCTGCCCTAGAATCCTGTACTAAGCAGAATTATTTTTCAAAACTAAAGGCGAGTGAAGTCATTTTCAGACATCCCAGTACTGGAAGAATTCATCATCAGCAGAGTTATATTACAAAATAATCTCCAGGGAGGTAGTTCAGAGAAAAGTAACATGATAACGCACAGAAATCTGACTAAAAGAATTATGAAAATTGAAGGGAGGACTATGTAGGCAAATATAACATAAACATTGCTTTGGACTCTCCATTTCCAGGAACTAGAGGAGCAAAAGACAAAAATCACTAACGGCATTGTGATTAATCCTGATAAGGAATAAAGGATAGATCTAGGAGTTGTTTTGTTGTTTTTTTTTTTTTTTTTTGCTTTTGAGACAGGGTCTCACTTTGTAGTTCAGGCTGGCCCTGAGCTCACTATGGTGCCCAGGCAAGCCACCTCGAATTCAGCAATCCTCCTGCCTCTGCCTCCCGAGTGCTGGGATGACAGGCGTGAGCCACCACGTCTGTCATTGTGGTATGCGGCGTTGATTGTTGGTGGGCGTGTCTCCACGCCCAGCATTCTATGTGGTTTCCGGGATCGAACTCAGGGCCTTGCGCTTGCGAGGCAGGCGCCGGAACCACTGAGCTAACCCTCTGGCCCTCTAGGAGTTGTTTTAAGCGGGGATATATTTGGATTCAGCCAGTAACTTTGGATTTTATTTTCATTTTTGTTGTCATTACTTTTGTGATCACAAAGAGAGATGGATTAACATAATACTACTAGCTATGAAAAATGTGTTTATTAAGCCACATGTATATCTGAAATGAAGTTATAAACTATATCATAAGTCAGCTATCATGTTTAACCAATCTAACTTTGCTAAGAAAATAATCATATTTATTGGTGAAATTTGTTTAATTAATGTCCATCTGTCAACAATCTCCATAGATTAAAAAGGACTAATAGAAATTATGGATACTAGGCATATATGGAAGAGAAATTTCAATGTGTACAAATTATGGACTATTAGAGCAATTAATTTGTTCAGGTAAGCTGGATCTTATAAAAAAAACACATAGAGTATCTAGTCAGCTGACAGTCTCTAGATCTCATTACCAGTTAAATCCTTCGAATAGAGACCAAAATTTTCCTAGAAAGTCTCAGCCAATGTTAGACTGTGTAGTATAGGCTGAGACCAGTTCTTTTCAAACTCCTCAACAGGCAGTCTTTCCTCTGTAGATTTTTGTTGCATTAGTTTTTACATTCTTCATCTACTTGCAACATGACCTGAATCTCTTCAGAACTATTCAGCCTGTTTCTCTTTACACGTAACAGTCCTTCACTGCAATCTAAAAGTTTATTTGCTCTGATCTAATTTGTCCTCAATTTAACTTCCATAGGCATTAATCCCCCTAAACATTTGCAACAGCTCACTGAGGTTGGACTTTCCCAAGATCTACATCTAGAACTATGCTAACCAATCAGGAATATGCAAGTGGTAAGAAACTGGAAAGAAGTATCACACCATATGTACAAATTGTTATTTCAATTTCTTTGTATTTTAGTGAGCATTTCTGTATTTTAGTGTAGGCAACTATAACAAATTGTTTTCTCCATGGTGAATTTTGTACTTCTGTCCTACACATTTTTATTGTTTTACAGTATAATTGCACATATTTCTAGGTATCATATATCCAGCAATACTGTAATTCTTTTTAATTCCTTTTTAACTGGTACAAATGTGTAGTACCTCATGAGAAGTTGGTACATGTGAATGACATTTCTTTATTATTTTATATCTTTCCTCTCACCTTCCTCATCCTCATTTTCTTTGATCTCTTGAACTTTCTCTCTCTATATCTCATATCTCTATGATATTATACAATAGAGAATGGACCCTTGACACACAAACTCAGTGCATTCCTGAGGGCTGGTTGTAACTCACATTGGTCAGTTGAAAGGCTAGGCTCCTCTATACTGTCTTCAATGTCTCTTTACTATATATAGGCAGATATCAATGTCCTTAGAGACACTGACCCAGGATTTCTCACTTAATGCCATGCAGCAAAGGGTACTGTAATGTTCCTTGCAGAATTGTTTTGGGTTAAATCTGTACCTGGAATAACAAAAGGCCACCCTTTAGGTTGTAACTCAAGACTTTGGTCATGACTTAAAACTAAAATTCCTGTCATAACCCAAGTCGTTCATATGTCAGGCAGGTTGTAACTAGCGGGTCCACTATATATAATTCTTTTTGTATTGCTTCAATTATTTCTTTTCATCATCATACCATTTTCAACAATTATATCAAAATTCTAATAAGGACATGCATAACAGATGCATAATTGCATAAGTAGCCTCATAGTACAAATAAAAATTTGACATTTTTCAATATAATCCTAATTTACTTTTAGTGATAGTTTTTCTAAGTTGTCTCTTTTATGGTGTTGATTCCTATATCTTCATTGCTAACAGTTGCCTTTTCTTGATTTTTTTTTCTTTTTTTTTGAGGCAGAGTCTCGCTTTGTAGTTCAGGCTGGCCCTGAGCTCACTATGTAGCCCAGGCAAGGCTCGAACTCAGCAATCCTCCTGTCTCTGCCTCCCAAGTGCTGGGATTACAGGCGTGAGCCACCACGCCTGGCACAACCTTTTCCTGATTTTATTTTGCCTCTAATATGTCCATTTTTTTACCGGTCGTTTATAATTTATAATATTTACATTTCTTTTGCTAAATTAACATATATATGTGTATATTTATATGGATATATTTAGTTGGACTTGCCCATTCACTTCAGAGGAACTCAAAGGACTATTCTTGAGGAACACAATCCTGACAACATTTCCACGAAGAATTCTGGCTCAGGAATGCATTTCTAACCTCTGTTTTGGCTGTTCCTCTCACAAAGCCCCCTGCGTTTGTTGAAATATCTGTAAGATTCAGTTGCAATCACATCTGGTGTCAGTCGCTTTCCCTCAAAATTCATGAGTGCAACTAATTCTTGAACCATCACATGGATTCATAAAAGTACTTCAACTCAATATGAACAAACTTGACATGGGTTTGCCATTTATGAAGAGATGCAAGTTTCAGTATTTCCCAAATAACTTTGGTAGAATCCTTACTCAGCTCACTTATAGAAATAGTTTTAGAAACATAGCTTTAAAATTCTAGATAACTTTAAAGGTTCATCTGACCAAGTGGATGAAATATATTCTGATATATTTCAGTTTTAGGAGACTGCTAAGAATTTTCTCAAACTAAATATTGTGAAAGCGTACACATAAAACCTTGGTCCTTTATTTCTGGTTTGTGATTTTGAAAATTATTTAACTTGGTAAAGTCATACATATCCATTTACTGATTGGGGAAAGCGATTTCACAGGATAAAGGTTAAGTAAATGAGTAGGAAAATATCATATGGTTCATAATTTGGACAAAATTTCTCCTTGTAATTCCTATGTTGAAGACATAGTTTCCTATCTGAGTGTACTGGGTCCTTAGACACAGAAGAAGGCAATTAAAACAGGAAAGGACTAGGTGTAGGGTTGCACTGCTACAGGATTAGTGTCCTTAAATTAAGACATTAGGAAGTGTATTGTCTCAGACGTGTGAGGGCATAGTGAAAAGGCAGTGATCTGTAAGCCAGGAAGAGAGCGTCATAAAATGAACCTTACCAACATCTCAATCTGGGATTTGTACTTTCCTTAAATGTAACAGGGAAATGTATGTTATTGAAGCATCTACTCTGAGCCATCTTGTTATGGCTCACTGAAAAGTCTAATATAGCCTGCATCTCTCAAAATACTATCAGGTCCATCACCGAAAAATACCTTTTTATCAACCTGCATTTGTTAAATTGGCCTGAATAGATTCATGATTTTTTGTATTGTATAGAATTCACAAATTAAATAAAGCCAATAATTCTAACTCTGTTTAGCATGTAGAGGAAATCAATAATTGATTTCAGCAATAGTTAGTATGTGACAGTGCTCCACAGTACTGTCAGCAAATTAGGAGCTTTTTATTTCTTCCATAATATTTACAGCCCGGTTTATAGATCTAACTAAAGGTGTTACCACTTTGTCACATTAAGCAGGAATGTGAGGGTTTAATTTTCAGTCGTATGTAGTACTCAATGAGAATTCCTTTCAAAATGTAAGATAAGAACACATAAAACCTGCTATAAAGCTGCTATAGTTTTTGTAAGTGACAAATTATGTCAAAAATCAAGGAATGACATCCATCCAATTAAAACCTAAACCCAGATGTGAGTCCAGAAATGTTCCTAATATTCCTGTCGCCCCAGTACTGCTAAGCAATCCTGAAAAAAAGGAATAAAAAGTGTGCAGCACGTTCCTTCAGTTCTGTGCTACTCAGTATTAACTGTCATCTTGGCATAACTAAGACACCCCCACACAGTGGGGGTCATGGAAATGGGACATAAGAAAAGGACTGCTTGGAAGTGGGTCAGTAGGAGCATCTTTTATTTTCTTTCTTTTTTAAAAATATTGAATTCTTTGCCGGGTGTAGTGGCTCACACCTGTAATCCCAGAACTTGGGAGGCAGAGACAGGAGGATTGCTGAGTTTGAAGTTTGCCTAGGCTACATAGTGAGCTCAGAGCCAGCCTGAACTACAAAGCAAGACCCTGTCTCAAAAAAAAATTGAATTCTTTATTGGTACAATTTATATACATCTCACAATCATACATAACATTGGGGAATTTGTACCAATATATGACACAAGTCAATTCTCATTTTTACCCATATCCCTACCCACCCACACCTCCCCACCCCCATATACATGCTCTTTTATTTTCTTTCAGAATCCTTTTTATTCCTTCCCCTCATTACATCCCCACACCAAATTTCCTATGGAAATTTCTCATTCTACAAAAATGGTCATACTTTCTAGAGCTCATTTGCATTTAGAGGTGCTCATATCAAAGAGAAGATCCGGTATTTGCCTATCTGTGATCTATTTATTTTACTAATTAGCTTGTCCTCCGGGTGTATCCATTTGCACATAAATGAATCAATCTTGTCGTTCTTTATGGCAGAATAATACTCCATTTTATAAAAAAAGAAACATCTTCTTTATCCAGTCTCCAGTTGATGGGCATTTGGGTTGTTTCCAAGATTGAGCTATCATGAACTGAGCTGCTATGAGCAAGGGTGTACATCTGTCTTTCCAATGTGATTTTTAAAAGTCTTTTGGGTATATTCCTAGCAGGGGGATAGCAGGGTCAAATGAGACCCCCTAGTTCTAGTTTTCTGAGGAATCTCCACACTGATCTCCACAATGGCTGCACAAGTCTACAATCCCACCAGTAGTGGAGAAGGGTTCCTTTCTCCCCACAGCCTCGCCAGCATTTATTGTTGGTTGATTTTGCAATAGCGGCCATTCATTGTGGTTGTTTTCATTTGCATCTCTTGAATGACCAGTGATGTTGAACATTTCTTCATCTTTACGGTGTGTCTCAGGCTCTCCCTGAGTCTCGTGGAGTAGTCACCACAGAGTGAATATCTCTGCTTCCCCACACCCTTCTGCCATGATATCGTACCTCAACTCTGCTGCATGGTTCTGGAAACCATTCAAAATCAAATCAATAATTTCCTTCTTTAACTTGTACGTGTTGAGTCTTTTGTCACAGGCACAGGAAGCTTAGCGATACAAGTGGTAACTGAGAGCTTTGTGGATATATTCTGCTCTGTGCTTGGACCAAAAGCTGGGGAGGGAAAGACAGTGTCTCCACAGTAAATATAATTAAATTATTTCAAATGTAGAATAGAGAGTCTCAAAAAGAAGCCAAAACTTACCAATCTTTGAATCCTAGAAAGGAAAAAAAAATCATTAATATTGACACAATAAAATCCCTGTGTAATGAATTTGTGTTTATCTTCATTATTCATTTGGGTGCCCCTTTTCTTTTTGCCTTACTGTGATCTTATTGAAATTGCATTACCTCTTTTCTATTTAGAGATTTTTGCTATTTTTGAGGAAATTGGCATGCATGAAGGAATGACTGGACAGTCTGCATGATGTTATACCACAATTATTTAATACATTGAAATTAGAGGCTTATGTATTTTTTTACTCTTGATTATTCTTTAATAAATTGAGTTTATTGGTACATTTTAGGAATATATTATGGTCACATTCCTCATTGACAATTTGTATCTGTACATAATACATCTTGATTCTTATTTTTTCCTATTGTCCTGCTCTTCCTTCAACTCCCAACCTCCATATACATAAGCGTTGTTTTGATTTTTTTCATTTTTACTACAATTTTTTCCTTCCCTTCTTTACTTTCCCCAGCCCCCATCCAGTTACCATTTCCCTTTGAGTACAGTGTTCCCATTTCACAATACTCAGCACACATAATGAACCTCATGGACACCTTTACTTTCTCACACAAGAAATGAGGTGGTGTTTACACATCTGTGTCCTATTTATTTCATTTATGAGTATGGCCTCAAGGTGCATCCACAGTGTGGGAAAAATTTTTACCAGCAATTCGTCAAAGAACTACTATATAGAATATATAAAGAACTCAGAAACATCATAACCCTGCAAATTTAAAGACCCAATTCAAAGTGGGCATCTGATATAAACACACATTTTTTTAAATGAAGCAAACACAGCAAAGAAACGTTAGGAGCTTCTACACACATCCGTGACATGAAGTGCCTGTCATTGCCTTTCTGAAAAGGTGGCTCTTGAAGAAAATGGTGTAACAGAAAATGATTTTCTTTATTTATTATAAAATGAATATTTAAAAAATTCCAACAGAGTTCTTTCATTTTCTAGCAATTCTATACTTTCTCATCCTCAGAGGAATGAGAGTAACAAGTTATCCATATCTCCTTTTCAGTCATATTCTGGATTCTTCCAGTTTCCTAGTCATCATAGCAGCAGTGCTTTTGTCCTGACAGAGCTTCAGGGAACAAACTTTTACCACCTCTTCCCCCCAAAACCTACACGCAGACAGACACACTCATGCACGTGGGTATAAATGAGCCAAAGCTTAGGACTACGTACGTGTTCTTCAGTTAGCACTTTGCTTTCCCTACTGTAGACTGACTTTCCTGGCCAGGGAGTTAAGCCCTCATGAACGTTTCTCGAGAAAAAGATTTCCTCTTCATTCCCCATGACAATTTGCTAAAATGGAAAAGTCCCCAAATAGTCCATTTACTTCAGGTTTCCTTTTCACTATCATACTGTTCTATTAAAAGCACACAATTCTTCTTATAAAGTATGATGCAGGAATAAAATCCAACTTCAAATTAAAAGTAGGTGTTTTCACCAACTCAAATTTAGTGTGGTTACTCAATAGTTAATGTCATTTTTATTTGGTCAAGACTGTCATTTTGTCCCTGACCGGCATGCAGTCAGATTATATCTCACTGCAGAAATAATTACACAGCATCATTTCAATCTCTGGAAAGTGAGGGAATTAAAAACTATAAAGATAAAATATATAAATTCAGTAGCCCATAAACTAGCATAAGTAATAGCACAGAAAAAATGCATATGCATATCTATACTCACATATATAAACCAGTCAGGGTAGTGATTGAAAAACATTTTTAAATCTTCTTAAGTGAAATGTTAAGTGGATTAATTATGAAATCTTGTTTGTCATCCAAAAGAATATTTCATTGAGAAAAGTCTTAGAGGACTACATTGGAAAATATGACTTTTACATTTCTCTACTTATAAAATTGTTGCAAGTGAAATTCTTATACTGTGTTCCCACACTGGTTGTACAGCAAAGTATATCAAACTATAATGATTTTTCTGCTCTCCCAACCAAGAGTTTCAGTTTGTCTTTGAGTGATTAAAATTTCAAAGTTTTATGAGCAATTAAAAATTTAAAAATATCTTTCCATCTTGGATCTATATCTACTAGGATCAACTGATTCTCTATTTTCATATTCTTTTTATTTTCTTTCTTTCTTTCTTTTTTTTTTTTTTTTTGAGACAGGGTCTCACTTTGCAGTTCAGGCTGGCCCTGAGCTCACTATGTAGCCCAGGCAAGCCTCGAACTCAGCAATCCTCCTGTCTCTGCCTCCTGAGTGCTAGGATTACAGGTGTGAGCCACCACACCCAGCTATTTTCATATTCTTAATTGATCAGATGTACAAGGTAATATATTTCCCACTTCAATATGTAACATAGTCAATTCCAGCATTTTGCTCTTATTACAGATGATTTTTAAGAGGCAGCACTGCCTTGAAAGGATCCTGAATTTTGTTTAGTTGGTAAACTGCCCACTTCTCTCCACTGTTGTGTCATTTTCTATTTGACCAGAGAAAAGCGAAGCATTCTCGCTCCTGGACATTGTTACCCACAACAGATTGTGTCATCTTTTTTGTTCGCTTGCTTACTGGGCTTTCTTGTTTTGGTCGCTGTTCTAAAAGGGTACCTGCTATTATCGTTTTGTGTTTTTCATTTTCAGTTCCCTGAGGAAAGTTGATGTTTAGAATCTTCTCACATACTGATTTCCCTTTAGTATTTTCTTTCATAAAATAGTTTGAAATTTTTATCTTTTTTTTTTTGAGTCCAGAGAATTTTGAAATTCATGAAAATACAAACCAGGAAATACAAGGTATCCAAGTAGTCCCTCTCCCTCTATGTTCAAAGCATTTCTATTTTTTATTATTCTAAACTCTGTGTGTGTGTGTGTGTGTGTGTGTGTGTGTGTGTGTGTGTGTGTGAGAGATGCTGAGGAGCAAACCCAGGAACTGAAATATGTTCAGCCCATGAACTACCACTGAGCCGTATCTCTTGCCTGACAATTTTTATTGCGCTGTTTCCTTATTATTTGTGCTCCAAGGACTATTTACATGATCTGGATAAAATGCCCTTATTAAAAGTGTCTGTTGCAAATACTTTATCTGTGGTCTCTCCTGTCATTGCATTCTTGTCATAGTGCTTTTCACAGAGCAGAATTTTCATCTGTTTAAAGGCCAAATATCTAAGTTTTCTCTCAGCATTTATGCTTTGGTTTTGTATCTAAAAATTCCTTACCAAATGTAAGATAAAACAGATCAAGTTCCTGCAATCTTTTTTTTAAAACAAAATTTTGTAAAGACCTCTACTTTCAGAGGATGTTTTTTTAAATCTTAAAGGGAAAAGTAACAAAAATGTCATTATCTTGCAATTTCTATTGTATTTTTGCATTTTTCCTAGGAAAAATATAGAGGCAATACAAAATGTGCGTCATGAAATACATTTCAATGTCCAAAGAATGGATGCAATATTTTTATAGTGTTGTCCTAAGTTTGAAAATTGCTTTTTCTATGACAGGCATGATTTGAATTAATTGTTTCAAAGGTAAAAATTTTATACATTATACTCAACATAAAATGTCAGAATACTTGATATTTCTTTTGTCCTCTTTAACTTCCACAACAAATTGTAACCAACTTGGGAAGTTTAGGTTTCGCCATCATGATTGAGCATTGCTTTTCATTCTTTTTTTTTTTTTTTTTTTTTGACACAGGGTCTCGCTTTGTAGTTTAGGCTGGCTCTGAGCTCACTATGTAGCCCAGGCAAGCCTCGAACTCAGCAATCCTCCTGCCTCTGCCTCCCAAGTGCTGGGATTACAGGCACCACGCCTGGCTGCTTTTCATTCTTACAAGGAAATTGAGCACATCTGCTATCATAGTACCAACTTCAGGCATTGTCAGAAGAAGTTCTCTTCATGAAGAAACGAAAATAATCTTCATTCAGTACACTCTGCAGGAGACCTTAGCAAATCAGTCGCTGAGAAGCTACAAGTGAAAGGCTTCTCCACATATACACATTAATTCTACAGATATATGGAAAAGTGTTTATGAATTCTGGCAAAAGTATTTTTGAGGTAATGAACCTCCATGAAAAAAATCTTAGTAATTCAGAAGTCCTGCAGTGTATCTTTGCCAATCCAGTGGTGTGAACCGCGGCAACACTGCATTATGCTAAGAATCCTTAGAAATGTGTGGTTTTGAAATTTTCACAGACATAGTAAATAAATATCTTCATTTCAATATATATTTATATATATGTACACACATATAAATATATGTGTGTGTGTGTGTGTGTGTACATATGTATGTTCAAGTTTCTTCCAGGAAATTTTGAGCATGGGTTTCATTATTAGTGGGCAGTTTTCAATCCTTCTCTGAGTATGCATAAGTGAATTTCTTAAAACCATTTATCATTTCCCCTTCAAGATACGTTTTTTAATTTAAATTTCTTTATTATGATATGAAGAATGACAGTTGCTTCTGTCTTGATGTTTATTTTGCTCTGTGTAATTCTGGCCCATTGAGTTGAACAAACTTGCACCACTTAATTACATCTTCTCCAAGTCAAGCATGACGAAGGCGATAATTCTCCCTCCTGCGTATCGTGGTGCACAGGCAGTTTCAGCCCTAGACCTGCACTTACAGGCATGGTAAGTACATGGATGGCGAGAGAACAAAGACATAGGGTGCTACTTATTAATTATTTCCTTAGAAAGAATTTAGGAAATAGACTGTTTATAAATTTTGTTCATATCCTTTGTAATATATGTTTAGAACTCTGTATTCTAAAATGTTCTTGCATAAAATTACTAGAATATTGAGTTTTTGTTGATTAACGGCTTTTACAGGAAAAGTGTGAAAACTATATTATCTTCCATATTCATGTCCTTAATTTTAGGAAAAAAATATTTGAAGTTCAGATAAGATATTTAATATATTTTATAATTAATATAGCACTGTTAGGAAATCAAGATGGGCTTGTTTGAGATCTTCAGTATTCCAATCTGGGAAAAACTTACTGACGTACAGCATGATTCGGAGTCTTGGAGTCTTACTCTTCAGGGAATACTGAGATGTGTAACAGTTCTACCCACTAATGAACCAACACCTCTCACCCAACTGCATGAAGCTTCACATTGGTCAGAATTTACATTCTGTTTTCCAACTTTAACTGTATTTTCTTTCTTTTGTCTTTGTTTTCTTCTATTCAAAATTACTTCCCTTTAATATATAGTCATTACCATTGGTACAAGTTGCAGAGATGAACAGAACTCGTGGATAGAATTCAAATTTGTTTTCATGCGATTTATGCACAGTGAGGCACTGTTTCTTAATTTCAAATAAAAGGTGAATCATTCCCGTGT